>JAAGKR010003830.1:12505-49552 GCA_011419295.1 Clarias macrocephalus
GGATGGATGGATGGATGGAAAGCTTCAATTTCAAATGGATTAATAAATAGATGAACAGCTGCAGGTATGAATTTATGAATAAATGTATAGAGGAATGATTCAATGAATGTATCCATTTAGAGTTAGATGGTTTGATGAATAGATAGATAGATAGATAGATAGATAGATAGATAGATAGATAGATAGATAGATAGATAGATGGTTGTTTGGGAGTGAATGAGGGAAGACAAAGAATGACGCTTTTTGCTTTCATTGCTTCTGACTGTCAAAACATATAATTATTGGAAAATGGCTGGATAGATGACGAAATGAATAACTGGAGGGATGGACAGATATTAGATGAGTACTGTGTATGTTTGCTCTGGTGTCTGCCGGAGTTTAAGAGCGTAAACAGGATAAATTATGTTTTGGTGTTTAATCTGCTCCTGCTCATGCTGACATCAGCATCGAATCTTTATGTGTGTGAGTAAAAATCCAGCTTTAAATTAGACACAAACGTTTATGCTGAGACGTTTATGCTGAGACAGTCCACTTACTGTACACACATAATTGAGTTCCACCTCAATATTCTGATCTTTTAAAGATATTAATCACAATGGAGTTCAGTGAAGCGGGCCAAAGTCTGACTGAAGCTGCAGACTGTTCTGTCTGCGTGACTGAGAACTGAAGACCAGCATGAAGCTGCTGATTAAAATGAGATAATACAGTCTGATCCTCATCTGCAAACTGCAATAAGAAATCATTTTCTTTTACTTTTTAATATTTAGCTTATAATAATAATAATAATAATAATAATAATAATAATAATAATAATAATAATTATTATTATTATTATTATTATTATTATTATTATTATTATTATTATTATTATTATTATTCATAATAATAATAATAATAATAATAACCCCATATTGTTTGAGCCATTATGTAATTTCTGCTGATTGAAATATATATCAGCAGAAATTACATATAGTTTTAGGGTTTCCTTACTATGGTGGTGCACTTGTTTATTTGTTTGTTTGTTAGTTAGTTAGTTTGTTTGTTTGTTAGCATGCTGTCCGCTATGCCTCCTTCATAGAATAAAGGTAGAAAGAATAAAATGACATAATGTATATGAACGTATAAAAGTGTGAGTTTGTTTATGAAGCCTAATTGAATGTAAACCTAAAATAGAAGCATCGACCTGCCGGAGGGTTTATGGCTCGTACTAAATATAAAAGCATATAAAAGTCTCTGGCTCTGTTTTTTAACCTGACTCTCTGAGTGTTGGAGCTAAAAAGACCAGGCTGTACCCTGATGACAAGCAGAGAAAGATTGGCAGATGGGAATGAAATTCTGAAAAGAGTCTGAAGCCTTTGTTCTTCTACTTCAGAAAAAAAAAGGGACCCTCGATGTGCTTACTCCATCTTCTCTGTGCCAGATTAAAAAAAATATAAAAAAAAACGAAGGAAACAAAGATTACTCCTGTGAAAGTGGCCCACATGCACCTCTCCACTCTTATCATCCTGCCTGTCATATTGCATAAAACCCGAGCAGGGGGAAATAAAGTGCTGCTCATTTCTATAGAAGGCTGAGCAAAAAGAAGAGCCGCATCAGACAGACTCCGACTCCGTGATTTTTACTCGAGTTCTATAATTATAGCATAACACTGCTATTAATAAACAAGTGATGCACATTTTTTATTGCTCAGTAAATCTAATTAGACTATTATATTTTCCATTAATTGACACAGTGTGGATTGAACTTTTATTGTGAAACACGTTCACATTGTACACAGTTGTGTATTTGCGCGCAAATGACTTGTTCCTTGATGCAAATCTGTCAGGAGTGCAGCCTTATATTTAAACAAAATAAGACACAAACCATTAAACAAAACCGCATACTGTACCAAGACTACAAATACAGATGAGAACTCTAATGCTGCGTTCCAGTCGCACAGAATCAGTTCAAAACGAACAACATTTCCTCGCATTGCAGGAAGTTGACAGGCAGAATTACCCATCAGTCACTGCTCCTCACTGGAGCATTAAAAGCTCGTGTGAGACTTACAGTGGCGTTCATTTCATGCACCGTTCATTATTATCGAGGATGACATTAATAATGATAATGTGAAAGTCATCTCCGTATATTTGAAAGCAATATGTTAATAGTAAGAAGCATTAAAAGTCACAATGTCCATCTTGTAAATGAATCAAATCACATTTGCTGTATAAAAAAAATTATGTACATCCATTTTGCGACATTTCGTTCAATATTTGGTTTCTGGAATGCGAAATTCCCACATTAGCAGCAACAGGTATCTGAGGTGCTCGCGTTACCATGGTAACGCACAGAGGAAGTGATGTTTGCATTAGTGACATTGAGGTCCCCTTCCCTGCACGGGGAGGAGGGAGCAGCGAGCGGACTTGGACGAGTGACAAGTCACAACATGGATAAAACCTGACCAAAGTAAAGAAAGAAACACAAAACAACCTATAGAGGGCGCTTAACGAGGCATAACGGGGCATATATGATTAGTGAGCGGTGGTTAGCGGCGAGCTCATGTGATGCAGGGGCTGATGGGTAGTGTAGTTCCACTAGTGTTATAATTATAATGTTTTTGTTGTTCAATGATAATTCAATGGGTATTAAATTCAATTACGAACATAACAGCCATCATGTGCCTGCATTACAGCAGCTCTAAAGAGATAATATAATCAACTTAACTGTATTTATTTATTCATGCAAAAACAAAACACTTATTTTACCCCCTGGAGGGTTTTTTTTTTTTTTTTTTTAATGCTGCATGATTGCAGCTCAGGCCGAACCTATTGTACAGTAATGCTGATTAAGTCTGAAGTGGTACGGCTCTAGCGAAGCGTTTTAGAGCAGTCGATATCGCCTTATAAACCCTGCCACAATAGGTGAGTAGTGCTGAACTTTCTCTTTCCACTTTGCTGAACGGACGACTGTCGCTTTCGATGCCGCTATTGATTTGTCAAGCCAGCAGTCTTTAGTGAGCGTGGGCTTGTGGGGATCCTGCTGTTTAACTATGCAGAGCTGGCACTTAATCCCATTGTAGATTAAGAATGGTCCCACATTGCATTCCAATATGGCAAAAAGCAGCAGCTTTCACCATCGGAATATTGAGCAGCCTCTGAATTGGAATGAAAATTGCATTCTGGGTCAGAGGGGCGCGGGAAAGCTTCCCTCAATAGTGTCAAGGCTGAGAGTTGGAATGAAGCTAAACTGTGAGAATAGATACTTTGCATGCTGCCGAGCAGAATTTACATTTACCACTCAATGCTCTCACAAGAGTTTAGAATAGTTTTTGTTATTTGTTGTTTTTTTTATTTTGTTCATGTTTATAATCATGGCCTCACAGTTTCTGACCGTACCGTACCAAACATTGAATTACTTGATATTTGAAAGGTCCCTGTTATGCAAAAGTCACTTTTTAGATACTTTGTTGGGTGTCCGGTCTGTGTATACTAACAAACATAAAAAAATATAAAAAAAATCACATATATATCATATTACTCCTTATGTGTTCTCATATATGAACAATCCCGGCCTCAATGCTGAGTTGCTCAGCTCAGCTGTTTTCTGGGGGCGCGGCTCAGCAGTAGCTCACACTGAAGCAGCATGTTAGAAAAAGAGGGACATTTCCGTTTACTTCCTAAAGAAATTGTAGTGCTTAAGGCATTCGACTACAGTTCAGTAAGGTTCAAATCCCACAACCACCCAGGTGTCCCTTTTGGGCCCTTGAGTAAGGCCCTTAACCCTCAGATGTATAACGAGATAATGATGTAAGTCGCTCTGGATCAGGGCGTCTGCCAAATGCCGTAATGTAAAGCTCTTATGATCAACTGCATCTTGTTTGTCTTATTATGGGATTGTTATTATAAATGGAATATAAGATTGTTCTTGTTTTTAGACATTTACAAATGTCTCATTATATTTGCCGATGATTTTACTTAAATTTTTTAAGGGGGAAAAAAAATGGGCTTCAGAAAATAGTATCACCCAATTGATCAAGGGCTATTTAAAGCTTGAAATCAAAATTTTCAGAAAGGTGAGTCAATATTCAAAATATTTCTGCTTCCAAAATCTCATTCTTTTTGTAGTTAAGTTTCAGTAACTTTCTTATTCATATCCACAAAGCTTTCATGAACAATGAAATTCATAATTTCCATGGCTGCATGGGAAGCTCCATGGCTTAATGGTGCCAAGGTGTCCAATCATCAGTCTTCAAACAATCTGTTAATAAGAAACTAAGGACCAAATTTACCAAAGATTTGATCAAATCAATGGCCGGTGCGCATGTGAACGTGTTTTAACGGCAGATAAACGGATTCCCAAAGTCCATTTCGAATCAGATTTCACACGGGCCATTATGTCACTCACAGAAGTGATTATGTCACTGGGCAGAAGTCCACACGATCATGTGGGACATGGAGTGGGGAAACTATATAAGTATATAATTTTGCTACGTCTGTAAAAGCCGTGCCCTTGATTTTTGACGAAAGTGAAATGTGTGATAGCACTTTGAGGACGCATCAGTACGGGAAAAGTGAGAGGGAATGAAGTGAAACAGGGCAAAATGTTAGGAAACAACATGCTGCATGCCAGCCTCCAGCGTCGTTACCATAGCAACCAGTAGTGCAGCTAGATCGACGATGTGTCAGATCTGGGCTGCCAGTCTGAACAGAGCCAAATCCGATCTGATCACTTTCAAGTAGCATTTTTGTGGAACAAATTGGATTTGCCTGCATCTGAACGAGGCCTAAGTCGTGTGGTCCAAACTTCAAGTTTGTGTCCCTAACAGCCTTGGAGCTTTGTGAATAAATCAATAGCAGCTGCTGCAAAATGCAGAATCACATGAAGGCCAATTAACTGCAGAACTGTTGCTTGGATTGTTCCAGATCTTTCTGTTGTGTGCTGCCTCAAAACAAACATGAGCATGAATGCTAAAGAAACGATCCTCAGGGACGAGGCAGATAAAGGAGAAGAACTTATCAATAACGAGCGCTTGATGGTGAGCTGGGACAGCCTTGGCTTTAGAATAACTTCAATTACGAAAGAATAATCATTCTTTAATTTATTCTGTTTCAAAGAAAAAGCGAGACGATGCATAGACCTGTGGAGGCAACAGAAGGCCATTGATTTCACGTACTATGACAAAATGTTAAACTTTTTATTCCATAGCTGGAGCACTTGAATATGAGCACTGGTGTGGCTTATGGGGGGGGGGGGGGAATGATGTTCTCATGTTCCTTGTACTGTATAACACTTATAACACTGTGCAGATCACATTCCGTTACAGATCCGACATCCGCGCAACAGTATGTTTCATATCCGCGCTATCCGCTGTCACCGGTATTGTGTTGCGTCTTGCTCCTCTCCGGGTTTCGTCCTCATTTTACCTCTGGAGCTCTTCCTCTCCACAGTCTCCTTCCTGTGGAGCTGCTTCGTGACAATGTCTACTGTTAAAAATAAAGTGGTGCCAACATTTACGACTCATTCAGAGCATTAATGATTTTTGAGCCGTAGCTACGAGGATATGAGATGCTCCGGATAAACAGGGAGCGGGTAAAGATGCCAGGTCCTTCAAGACACATTTACATTTCAATTCAACTTTAATTAACTTTCAGTTTGACCTGTGACTCATGAACATCAGTCTTGGCAGCGATGTGTAGCTGTAATAATACAAGCAAACTGTATAGTGTAGGATGTTCATGATTATCTGATATAAAAAAAAAAGTCAAAGTGGGACTTTTGATTGTACAGAATAGCAGTTCTGAGAGTAAAAACTCACTAGTGCTTGGAAACCATCAAGGTATAAAGTTTTCTCAGCCGTGACCGGACTGCCTGCTTCATGTCTGAAACGCTGGCCTCCCAAGAATTCCTTTAATAGCCCAAACATTGGAACTCACTTGGAACGAGGTCAGGACTGTACAGGGGGCGTGGCAATAACTCCTAGCCAGCGGTGTTGGTGAATGATTGTGTGTACGTACAGTTCCCACAGACAATTGGTGACGAGTAATCCATTGATTTTCAGGTGTTCCAGTCGCTCAGTTTCCACGGGAACGTCTGCAGTGGGCTCTGAGCCACCTCGGCCAGGACCAGCCTTCACGGCCCTACGGCCTTCTTTAAAATGTTTGCACCGTTTAAATGTTTTACTCCTACTAAGAGTCTCATCACATGACTTGAACATCTCTCATAGCTTCCATTATGTATGGTGACGTTCATACTGTAGCTCTTCTCTGGTTCTGCTCGAGCAGACATGTTGTTTACTTTGTTTAGGATGGAGGCGTTTATGCCTTGCAGTTTCTCTCTAACAGGACAAGTGTGATGAAAGTCCCAATAAACGCCAATGCAACCAACAATGCACTTCCACACACACACACACACACACACACACACACACACACACACACACACACACACACACACACACACACACACCTTACAATCACAATCAGCTGGCACAGTGCTTAAAGGACTCCAATTAAGCGTTTAGTCTGCCATTACCTGCCTTTAACAAGTAACTGTTTGTTCATTTATCTTGTTTCTCTGCCTCTGACTTTGTTTCTTTGCTCCTCATGATTTTTGCTTTTGTCTATTTGCTGTTTGCTAATCGCCTGTTCTTTAAACCTTACCATTTAACTCGATTTTGGATTTGTCAGCTTTTCCCCTTCATTAAAAACGTCATAACTGCATTCGCATCTGTTCCAGACTCTGACAGTTATTTATTTATTTATTTATTTATTTATTTATTTGTTTATTTATCGTTCTGTCTTATTAACTTCAAAAGATGCTGGTGAAGGAATGACTGTTTACAGCTGCTATGATATACAGTAACTGAGACCAGAAACAAGATCCCTTCATCATGTCTAAATCTCTCTATAAATGGATTTTAAAAAGTACAAGGTGTCGTGCTAAAATAAATTATAAAAAAAAATGATGACTGGTAACCTGTCGTGGTACAGTATATAAACAGAATGAAATATTTCAAAATATTTCCAACTTTGGATTGATAACACAACTTCATTTCACCATCCTGTCACTCAGTATTTATAGTAACAGAAATCTTGAAGGGGACCTGACATGCAAAAATGTTTCAAAGGCAATTCATTTTCTACAAATGTGACCTCATATAAGAAGAGCGCCACCCCCTGACCCGTTGCTTAGACACTGAAACCAAGCGTGAAACAGAGGAAGTTTTAGGAATTGAAAAGAGTGCATGAGGGGTATTTCAGCTGGGGCAGTAACGTGCACAGACTTTAGCGTGAGATCTGAGACCCGTGTTAGCTTGGTCAAATACTGGACCTTTAAATGCACTCATTTGAACTATATTTCCAATTATTTACCCATGACCATGCTTATTTTTTATTACTTTTTGCTTTTTTTTCTGTCTGTTGTACTGAAAACTATATATATATACGATGTCTTTAAAAATATTGCTTATCTAATCATACTGGAATTTATTATCATATTAACCTGATTTCCTTTCGCGTATGCTTACAGTTGTGCATCAGAATATTTATGGTAATGTAAAATAAAAGTAGATATCCTTTTGCATTTATTCAGGTCTGCTTTATTATTTTCCTCGCAACAGCTATACATATCACACCCACATTCATATGCAGTACATGAGCGAGCTCACAGTGGGGTTAAACCAGCTCACAGCTCCACTCAAAACCGCTAAAGCTTTAAAATATCAACTGACGAGGCAAATATGGAGTCTACAGTCATCAATTATCACGTTGTGTGTCATGACACAAAAACCGAGCTGCGGTAGGCGACTTGGTATTGATCAGACGGGGTTCAGCCACAGGTGTACAGGGTCAGGGCATCTTTCAACAGGGTCAAATTCAAACTCTTTCCAAGACATAAACAATCTCTGAAACTTGAAAATACTGTGCCACAAAATGACATCCTGTCAACTTGGAATTCCAACAAGTTAAGTTGTCCACTATTAGTTCAGCATATGATGTATAAGCAACGCGACCAGCAGTAAACACTGCAGCACTTTTTACCCTCAATACGTGAACACTGTGTAAATAGATGTTTGCTATAAGAGCTGCCTATACACAGTACTTGAATTTAAAGTTAATTTTAGCAACAAGCCAGAATTTGTGTTTGACACTATGAATTAGTTCTAGCACAATGAATTTAACACAATTAGCTTACCAGTTAGCACAAAGCAACCGATGCCATTAAATGACTTTAACTCATTTTTGGAAAATCATTATTCCCTGAAACACAAGAGTGTCTATAATAAACTGTTTTAATTATAACATTTATATATTACCTTACCTTAGGAGATTTCAACTTGTTTTGAGAAAAGCACCCACCAGATTTTGTGATGAGCTAATTGCAGTGTTTCTTTCTGTCAAGTGATCAGTGACAATGTGCACCACATGGGCCAGCCTCAGTTGTTTACATGTTTTCAAAAGGTTTTTGGAGAATGGTGACCTTAGGAAAAGGATATTTACACTCTGTCATTGCAGTTACCCCAGCACTAATGGACTACAGGTATGAACGACTTACTATACCATACACTTTGTCAAATAAGACATTATGCAATTTGGAGGTATTTTGAAGAATATGATATACTGTATACATAACAAAGTTATGTGGAATGATGTAGTGCAAGCACAAGAGACAAATGACTTTTTGCTGTTTGTGTACAAGAGACATGAGTGTATGTGGAAAGCTGTTAGTTGCACCATATAACTGATACTGGTAGAGGAGGAGGAGGAGGATGATAGTGTAAACTGAAGCATTTGTATTGTTTATAATATTTCTCATGATCTTCAACAATGATTGTTATTAAAAAGCTTTTGTTTGCAACACAATTGTCATCCCTCCTCTGTTAGACTCTCTACAGGATCACAGTCAACTCATAAGTATGCTATTAATTCTTAATGTCAACCAATACTAAACAGCATACTTACAGAACCATAAAAACAACTGCAGGCTTATGATTTACGCATTGTGACAAAACTGTGGAGTTTTAACTTTTTGAAAAATCACACAAAATTCATAATTCTATAACAAAACAATCTCATTATTTTTTTTTATATATTTGTGCTGTCTAACACCGACTCAAAGAAAACATGCACAAAATATTCTCTATCAGTTTGCAATACCTACTGCCTCATTTGTTTTTGTTTTTTTCTTTTCCTTCTCAAACCAGCAAAAATGGATTTATCTCACTTTACGGTGAAACTGTTCATATACATTATATTGCCAAAAGTATTCAGTCGCCTGCCTTCACATGCATATGAACTTGAGTAGCATCCAATTCTTAATCCATTGGGTTTAATATGATGTTGGCTCTCTCTCCACCCCCCTTGCAGCTATAACAGATTCAACTCTTCTGTGAAGGCTTTCCTCAAGGTTTAGGAGTGTGTTTATGGGAATTTTTGACCGTTCTTCCAGAAGCACATTGGTGAGGTCAGACACTGATGTTGAACGAGAAGGCGCGGCTCCCCGTCTCTGTTCTATCAGGTTGAGGTCAGGACTCTGTGCAGGCCAGTCAAGGTCTTCCACACAAGACTCGCTCATCCATGTCTTTATGGACTTTGCTTTGTGCACTGGTGCGCAGTCATGCTGGGGTCGTCCCCAAACTGTTCCCACCAAGTTAGGAGGATGAAATTGTCCAAAATGTCTTGGTATGCTAAAGTATTAAGAGTTCCTTTCACTTGGAGTGAGGGGCTGAGACTAACTTCTGAAGAACAACTCCACACCTGTTCCAGAATCTCAGTCTGGCAATATACTGTATTCTTTTAACAAACCTAAAGTACAGAACTTGTCTTAACTCTACATCAAAAAAAAAAAAAAAACTTGCTAGCTAATGCTGGATTACTAGATCATGTTTTTATTACAGACTTGTTTATAGTGCACAGGTTTAGCTAGTTAAAATAAGCATTTGTTTGACAAGAACCTCAGATTTGAGTGGCCCGATGTCCTTAACGTTGTCGTCATAAGAACGTGCATCTTTAATATGCGCACAAACAACAAAGCTGTAAGCAATTCATTTTATTTCAGATTCAAACCGGCTTTAAGAAACTTGCAACATAAGATCGAACCAGACCTAACAATTCCAGTTTTGTACAGTGCTTTTAACAATCTAACACCACTCAGCTTTTTACTTTGTGGTTATCTCAAGTCAAAGAAGGAAATCGCCACTGCAGACAACATCAGTTCTGATATATTAAGAAATATTCAGCATTCTTGTATTCAGCATATGCACAGAGCCAGAGGATAAATTTTTTTAGATTATATTAGATTAGATTTGATTACATTACATTAGATAATGTTTTTACATTTTTCAGATATTGTTAAACAGCTATAATTTTGGCCCACCTTTTATGTTCACTCACTGCAGGCTTGAGATCCACTTGGTATCATTTAAGCACTGACCAGACAGCATTTCGACAGAAGGAACGAGACGTCCACTGTATGAAGGTGTTAGCTTAGCCGAATAGGACTTCCTGCCATTAAGTGCTAATCTACACTAATATGTGGATAAAATGTTGCAGAATCTCAGTCAGATTCTGAATAAAATTCTTACAGAATCTCAGCCAGATGTTTACCTGGAGTTTTTTTTTTTTAACCTGATTTCATGTTTTTGTTTTGTTTTTTTACAAACATCAAAAAGTGGTTTATACAGTTTTGTGGAGGTAACTGTACATCACTTAGCGCAGTTGCTTGTTGCTAACAAAAGATAAACATCCATGTAGGTCGTTTTTTCCCCCCTACTTTAAATGGAACTAAAATAAAAGACGTTCCAAGACTTCCTCCTTCTCAATAGAATCAAAACTACAGTATTTTAGTGCCGCAAAACTGTGTGCAAAAGTGTTCACCCCCTTTTTTTAAATTAGTTTTATTATTTTTTAAGGGGAAAAAAACGTGTTTAATTCACAACTTATTTACATGTATACATATTACAGTCAAATTAAAATGATTGAATGAATTATTTACTTATGGCTAACAGGCCTCCCTATTAATTAAAGTGTCTAATGATGTAAACTATATACAGTATCTACATATTTATGTTTTTAACTGTTCTGTCATTAAACAGAAACATTCACTAAGAAGCAGTGAGAATGATGAAAACATCTCTCTCTCTCTCTCTCTCACACACACACACACACACACACACACACACACACACACACACACACACACACACACACACTAAACAAGAAAATAATGACCTTTCAGAAAGCTGGAGAAAGAGGATGAAAAGATATTAGAGTGTGAAACAAACCAAGAAAGGGAGGAAACAAAGACACGACCAAATGATGGAGCAAAATGTTTTTATTATTTCCCCTACAGACATAAAACACTGAGAAAAAAATAACAAAAGAAAAAAAAAAAGATTTGCAAGCAGGTGGATTCATTCATAAAGTACATTTAAGTGTATAACACACGCGTCTGTGTCTTGCTGATTTTATAATTAAGAAATAAAAAAAGTACAGAGACGCCACCCTGAACTTGATTGTTTCCCCATAACAGCACTAAATGTTTTATTCACAACACCATGCTGATTTTCCATGAACTGTAATTTTAAATTCAAAATTTTATCAGATTTAGAGTTTATTGTTGTTGTGAAACATCCATGAATCTGGTTATTTCTTTCTTACATTATAGCAGCTATAAACAGCACTACCGTCACCAGACTCTCTCTCTCTCTCTCTCTCTCTCTCGAAATTAATAATAAAAAAAATCTCATCATACATCCTCTTTTTGCTGTATTTTAGTATCTTAGTCGAGACCTTTAAAGGAACCCAAAGGAGCAGGAGGAGTCGTGACTGGAGAACAGAAAAACACCATAACAAACCGTAGAGCAGAGATCCTGATGAGTGAATGAGTGAGATAATAATAATAATAATAATAATAATAATAATAATAATAATAATAATAATAATAATACATTGCATTTAATTTTAGTTAAAAATGCAACATAATAAGCCTTTATAAACAAAGGCTTATTATGTAACATTTGCTTATTTGCTTCCTTTTTTTACCACAATAACATTCAAAATAGGCTTGGAAAACAAAAACCCTTTTTTATTTGCTTTAGTGTGTGCCAGGGAAAATATAATAACCAAACATTCAATAAAATAAATAAATAAATAAACAAAGAACAAAGTTTGTTTTTAACAAACTTACTATTTTTATTATTTTTTTATTATTATCACTATTGTTTTTAGTTTTGGTTAAGAAGGAGAAGAAAAAGAAAACATGACTTGCACTTTACTTATCATGCAACACTACAATTCTATGTTTTATTTTCCCCACAAAAATTTAAACATATAATTTACTTACAAACACAAATTGAATTTATTTTGAACTACTTACTTAAATGATAACTTTCCCGCTTGTTTTTCAGAGCCATGCGTGAGAATTAATTACAAATTTTAACACTTGATTCTGAAATCTAAATAAAGTCAGTGTTTTTCTTCATTTATATTAAAATACTTAGAATATTTAAAGAAAAAATATTATTTTATGATGATAAAGAAATGTCCTTGTTATCAATTTATACTACAGAAAAGTAAAGAAAGATACATTTATTATTTATATACACATAAAGTACTAATCGCTGCTGTCATGAAGAAATAATTTGTGTGTGTATGTGTGTGTGTGTGTGTGTGTGTGTGTGTGTGTGTGTGTGTGTGTGTGTGTGTGTGTGTGTTTAGGTGATCTCACTGTTCCATTGCTAATGATTGGCTCCTGGGCTTTTTACCCAAGTCTGGTTGACAAACTACTTCCCGGCATCATTAATATTCATTGATGTATTATTGCTGTATAATCTGAAATGAAAGATGAACCCAGTTAAAGCTCCTGCTGCTGAGGGCAGGGGGGGGGGGGGGTAAAGAGCGGCAGGGCCACCGTGAGCTGTTTCATAAACGTGCAGCACACTTATTCCGCATCGGGGTGTTTATGGCTCGTCTTAGTGTTTTAGATTCATCTGATACCAAACCAAGTCATGGGTGAGGAATAAACAACATTAATGTAGTTCGCATTAAAAATACACGCCTGAATTTGATGAATTTACAATAATAGCATGTGATGCCTCGATCTTACGTCACATTCATCTGCCTAAAATGACAACTTCTCTTTGTGTTCTGTTCTCAGTAGCTATAAGCAGTTCTTCCCTCCGTCTCTCTGAAATATTAACCTCTTAAGTGTGTGAATGCATTTACTACATAAACCTGCGATTCTCAGCTGCATCACTGTCTCAGCGGCTTTTATTGGAAATTAATCAACATCTTTCGGCTAATCACAACGCATCAGAAGGTAGACGTCTAAAAAATATGAAAGATGAAAATACACAGTATCTCCTCCGTTAATAATTGTTGTAAAAATACAATATAACGGGAGTAAACTGTAGCAGGGTGTGCGGTTATTGGAAAGTAATCAACTTCAGGATAGTAACAGTTCAACTTTCTCTCCTTCTCTCACACTCTCTCTCGCGCGCACACGCTCTGTAGTATGACAGAAGATGACAGAAGAACAGCAAATGAAAGAAAGACGGGATTTCACAGCATGGCCTGCGGAGACCATTTTCAGAGGAAAATCATTATTTCTCGCAGTAGAAACTTCAGAAGATGTCCAAGTCACTTTTCGACAACATAACCTTCATCTTCACCTTCATCCTGTGTCTTTCTCTCTCCTACTCTTTGTGCGGTCGGACCAATTACTGTTAATGTGCGTCTGTGTTTGTTCTGAGGACAAAATACAGTACGACCTCAATACGTAGACAACATATGTCGGTCGCAGCCGTTATTGGATAGCGGCGCAGTCTCGGGCCGGACACAAAGCAGCCGGGAGTTCGTGCTCTGAGACCTAATTAAACTCAGGGCTCAAAAGAAATCACCTTTTTAAAGCAGGGTGAAAACATTTGCTTATCCAGCGTTTCTTTTCTCTTTCAATACTGCTTACCTCCAAAATTAAATTCTCCTGTTACTAAACCCCCAGTTTCCTCTGTTGGACTGCTGCTTTCTCGCTGCAAAATGAAGATAAGGAAATGTGTGTTAGCTTATTCAGACGTTGAAATTGGTTTTAGATCATGTAGCAGAGGGCTCTTTTTTAACGGCTTTGTGGGTGCATGCTGGGAAAAGTGCCAGGATATAAAGAATTACAACTAGAACGTTTTCAGTAAACTGCAGGATCACATAAATTCAACATGTACATAGCTGTTTCAATGAATTCAATCCCTACTTACAGGATTTTACAGAGAAGCTGGAAAAGCATCTATGTTTAGAGTTTACAGGCAGTTCAGCTGGTGACTATGTGTGTTCAACCTGAAGGTTTCAGGATGAATACAAGGTGGTGGTATTTAATAAAACACTAACAACAGGTTACTGCGGAAATGCAATATAATGAAAATGGTATAGAGTTTGACATGATGACTTGTTTCGGTTTGCACATTTATTTATTTATTTATTTACTTACTTATTTACTTTAAAAATTGTATTTGACCATGTTTTCAAAATACAGTACAGACCAAAAGTTTGGACACCTTCTCATTCAAAGAGTTTGAATTTGTATTATGGCAAGAAAAAAAGCAGCTAAGTGAAGAAAAACGAGTGGCATCATTACTTTAAGAAATGAAGGTCAGTCAGTCCGAAAATTTGTGAAAACTTTGAAAGTGTCCCCAAGTGCAGTCACAAAAAGCATCAAGCGCTACAAAGAAACTGGCTCACATGCGGACCGGCCCAGGAAAGGAAGACCGAGAGTCGCCTCTGCTGCGGAGGATAAGTTCATCCGAGTCACCAGCCTCAGAAATCGCAGGTTAACAGCAGCTCAGATCAGAGAGCAGGTCAATGGCACACAGAGTTCTAGCAGCAGACACGTCTCTAGAACAACTGTTAAGAGGAGACTGTGTGAATCAGGCCTTCATGGTAGAAGATCTGCTAGGAAACCACTGCTAAGGATAGACAACAAGCAGAAGAGACGCGTTTGGGCTAAAGAACACAAGAAAGAACACAAGAAAGAAAACTCGCTGAATGAGAAGGGGTGTACAAACTTTTGCTCTGTACTGTATATATATATTTTTATTATTATTATTATTATTTTTTTTTTTTATTGAAACATTTTCCTCACAGGTTATAAACCAGGTTGTGAGTAGTGTTCAAGTCGAACCATGATGACATTTCAGGTGAATGAAGGTATAGAAGCGATTGACATTGACAGAACACCAGCACGGTACAGTGATGAGACTCTTAGCCCTGGTAAAACATTTGAATGTTTTAAAGAAGGAGTAAAATGAAGAAAAAAAAGCACATCTGTGAATGGCGATCCCGGACGAGGCGGCTCTGAGCTCACTCGTTCCCGTGAAAATTCAGCTCCTGATCCTTGAAAATCTACAAAAATCTTTTCACCAACTTGCAGAAGAGATGCATCTGTCTGTGGGAACTGTACACACATTCATTCACCAACACCACTTGAATTTAACTTGCACATTACAGAAACTCGGCTGGGAATTACTGACACATCCCTATAAATTTTTATTCAACAAAAAGGAAAAAAAAAACATGTAGGCAATACTAAGTACCTCCCTGATGACCTTTAGCAGCAATAACGTAAATGAATCCTTTCCTTTATAACATAATCCGTCTCTCACATCATTTTGGTTCATTCTTCTGAGAGCTTAAAGGTCCCACCACAGCATTTCAGTTAGGTTTAAGTCTGGACTTTGACTAGGCCTTTCCAAAACATTGATTCTTTCATTTTTTCGCCATTCGGATGAAGACTTACTGATGTGATTCTGATCATTGTCCTGTTACATGACCCAATTTAGACCAATTTAAGCTTCAGCTGTTCGACATAAAAGGTACACAAAGGAGTTCATGGTCAACTCAATGACTGCGAGCTGCCCAGGTCCTGTGGCTACAAAAATAAACCCAAACTATCGCCCACTGGTCGGTTTTTTGCCAAACATGGCACTGGGCATTAAGGCCAGACAACTCCACTTTGGTCACATCTGTCCATAGGACATTGTTCCAGAGGCCTTGTGGTTTGTCCAGATGCAGTTTTGTGAACCTCTGTAGTAATACCTCTATATTTTTTTAGACAGAAGATGTTTCTCCTGGCAAACCTTCCAGATAAACTGTACTTGTTCAGTCTTCTTCTAATTGTGCTGTCATGGACTTTAATATTTGACATCTCATTGAGACCTGTAGGGGTCTGAGATATGGCTTTGGGGTTTTTGTATTCCTCTGAGCATCGCACGGTCTGACCTTGGGGTGGACTTTAAATCGATTGCAAATGTAGTTATAACCCTTTCCAGATTAATGTGCAGCAGCAATCCCTTGTCTAAGACCACTGGCATCGTATTAACACACATGAATGTTCCAGACCAGCAAACTGACAAAACTACAGCTTTTATAGAGGTCTACACACCTGTGGATGTCACTTAACCCTTTAAACATACTGGCAGTGCCAGCAATCCCATTGGCATATATTTCCATTTAAGTGGCAATACAAAATCAGAGACGTTAAACTTTGGTAGCAAACTTCCAACATATTCCTGTGACACTGGTTCTCTCCAACACATGTGCACAATTAACGAGAATATGTGCGTCCTTTCACGCATCATCTATAGACTTGACATGTGCATATACATCATCACGGTGCATGTCGTACGGACCTACGACATGTGTGCAAGCTACCGTGCAGTGGCCATGAGCACACGACATTTGTCTTCTCATGCTGTCTCAAGTGCTCACACACACACACACACACACACACACACACACACACACACACACACACACACACACACACACTTAAACCTTTGTGTGCATAAATAACATGAAACCATCCTCACATAAACTGCAGCGTATATACGCACGGCCACTTATAATAAAAAGTGCACAGCCCGAGATGTTTGTCAGTAAAACTTCCTGCTCCAGATGGTGTATATTTGTGCTCCTCTTGATTAGTCCTTATAATAAACATTTGTATCAAAAAAATATCTTGACATGGACTTTCTTATTTCACCCCTTCATTGTTTGCTGGTTGTTCGTTTTGTGCCTGTTTGTTCATCGGTGACGTGATGCACCTACTGTAATGCGCTGTTTAGAAAAATGAGGATTTCTCACAAACTAATTGATGTAGATGGACAAAACACATTTGCAGTTGATTTAAAGTATCTTCTGCAACCTTTTTTAAGTTGACAGGTTTGAGATTGACATTTAGAAAAATCTGTAGTAAAAGCAAAATCTTTTTTCGTTGTTTGTGGTTTACTGCACTTAAACAATTTGTCCGGTTACTCGGCATTTATTACACTCGGCATTTTTCAAAGTGTGGGTGTAAGGATTGCACTGATGTATGGTGTATGAAAATGCTCCACAACTGACACTACAGCATGTAAAAATACTAAGATACAATCTAGCTGATGATGAGTAACACCTGGCTGTAACTTACCCTTTTATATCCCGTGGAAGCAGTAAGGGGTTATTTAATATTGCCCACATGTTTGTTTTTATTTTTGCATTTTCCTTTCTGTTAAATAAATAATGGCATGGTAGATTTAATGTGGCAAATTTTTGATAAAATTCAATTCAGTTTTATTTGTATAGTGCTTTTAACAATGATCATTGTCTCAAAGCGGCTTTACAGAATCAAAAGAAAATTATGTATAAAATTTGAGAAAATTGTGTGTGAATCAGAATAATCAGATGGTCCCTGATGAACGAGCCGAGGGCGACGGTGCCGAGGGTAAAACTCCCTGAGATGGTGATAGGAAGAAACCTTGAGAGGAACCGGACTCAGCAGGGACCCCATCCTCATCTGGGTGATAACGGAGAGCAGGAACTGATCTGCACTCATACTGTGTGTTAGGAGGCTGGAGGTTCAGTATAACAGGTGTGTTTAAATTAATATGGAGTCCAGTTGGTTATTGGAGGCTCAGGTAGCAGGAAACTCCAGTCCTGAACTACTGAACGACTGCAATCATGAGTCCTCCAAGAACAGCTGTCAGCATCAGCCGAGGACTGGACCGTCTCCATGGTAAAGTGGAACCGACCCAACCAAACGCACCCGAGACAGACCACACAAGACATCCATGCGACGAGATCTCCAACCAAAAGCGGGACACCAGGATGAGTCAGACAGGTCCAGAGGGCAGAGGGGTCTGGATCACTGGCAGCTCAGGAGAGACATGTGTAGCTGGAGAGAGAAAAAGGTGAATGTATATTTAGTGCAGAATTCAAGCAGGGACTCCGGTAGGACTAACTATGATATCATAACTAAAAGGGAGGAGCCAGAAGGAAACACAGACATGAGGGGGAACTGAGATGTACAGTAAAGCATCAACAAACCTAAGTGAACAATGAGAGTGGGGAGGACAGCATCTAAACATACCAGTTCACCAGATACTCTACGTCCATGAGTCCCCCAGATCTGCTCCTGTACCTAAAGCTCATCTATTTACAAACATGCTGCGCTAAATAAATAGGTTATTAGCCTAGACTTAAACACTGAGACTGTGTCTAATTCTTGAACATTAATTGCAAGGCTGTTCCATAACTTTGGGGCTTTGTAAGAGAAAGCTCCGCCCCCTGATGACAAGCATTCTGATGGAAGTAGGTGGGCGGATCGTAAGATTTTTAATGCTTTATATGTCAAAAGTAGTTTCTTAAAATGGATGTGAAATTTCACAGGGAGCCAATGCAGTGTAGATAAGATAGGGGTGATGTGCTCGTATCTTCTGGTTCTAGTGAGGACCCTCGCTGCTGCATTCTGGACTAACTGAAGCTTGTTTATACACCTAGTTGAACAACCAGACAGTAAGGCGTCACAATAGTCCAACCTAGAGGTGATAAAGGCATGAAGTAGTTTTTCTGCATCGTTTAGTGACAATATAGTCCTTAACTTGGCAACATTTCTAAGGTGAAAGAAAACTATACTGGTAATAGTATCTACATGAGCTTCAAATAAAAGGCTGGAATCTATAATCACACCAAGGTCTTTAAATTTGCAAATTGTATGTATGACGCAGTTATAAGAGAATGTTGGTAATGTTCTAATGCGTTCTACTCCTCTCTGTTCTACTCCTCTCTGTTCTACTCCTCTCTGTTCTACTCCTCTCTGTTCTACTCCTCTCTTCTATGAAGGCCTTCCAGTAGATTTTAGAACATGTCAGTGTGGATCCATGTTCATTCAACTACTAGTGAGCTCATGCACTGATGTTGGGATGTCAAGGAGGCTCCAGTTCCAGTTCTTCTAAAAGCTGTCAAATGGAGTTGAGTTCAATCAGGCTCTCAATTTCTTCCACTCGAACTTTCCCTCACCATGGAGCGCGTCATAGAGCTGGTTTTCTGGATCTAACATCATCATGCTGGATAAACGTTTGGGCTTCCTAGTTCCACTGAAGTTCAACGGTAACTCTACAGCATACAAAGATATTATATTTATTTGCATATGCCTTTTACACTGTCTGATTGCCTGGTGATTGTAAAATACCTGATGCTATGTGAAAACTATAGAAATGCACTGAACGTTTCATATTCTCTAAGAGAACAAGTGTAAGAAGATAAGTAGCACTAATAATGTGTTAATACAAAATATTAAAGTTATGAAAACTTCCTCTTGTATAACATTTGTCTCACTGGAACACAAGGTTTAATTTCCCTGCAGAACAAAGTGAGGTCCTGGGAATTACCAGGTTTCCACAACAGCCCCTTGTTGCATACCATTACAGCTCACGCCTTCATAAGTCCACGAAATAGGCTCCATGTCTGGATCGTAATTTCCCACTGATCTCATTACAACCATGTTTAAAGATTTAACATGTTCTTTCAGTGCTGATCTTTTCTTTTACAAAACCAATCAATCTTGGACAATTTCAACAACAAGAAAGGCTTGTTGAGACACTAATGAGACTCTCTGTTGTGATTACCTTTAATTAGCTCATAAGACGCAATAACATCTCCCTGTCAAGGAATCACTGGACCTGAAATTAGCCTTCAGTGTACCAGAAAGTAAATCTCTGGTAATAAGAGTAATTCTGCAAAATAAACGTCTACAGATTTCACATATTAAAGCAAGAAAAAAACTGCGGTGCTGTGGACACACACGATGTAGAACCCAAGGTCTTGAGGAATTAGAAATGAGGTTCGAGGTCAAAATCATTGTAGGTTACATATAAGGTCTATTCTTATGTAAATATGAAACATGTTCAATTGAGACCATTTTTAAGAACAGTGTTGAGTAAATTAACTCTCCCCAGCCATCTACTGTATACCTCCATGTTGATAACCATTGTTAGCATGCTTGTTTAGCCAGTTTGAGAAGCTCTATTGCAGCATTTTGCCTCACCATAATTCTATTTCTTGCTGTCCTGTACTGTGCAGTCCTTTGATTGGACTGTCTGCTTCACGTCTGAAAAAACTTTTTGAGTCATCCTCCTATAGACCTTCTTCAGGCACTTGACTACCACATCAGTGGATGGCAGAAGTACCATTAACCAACATTAGGCTAGTATGTGCTTTTGATGATAATTACATTCAAGGTGTATTACTGAGCCAAAAACAAACAAAAAAACCCTGAAAGATTACCTGACGACCTACTGATGATGATGATGAAGATGATGATGATGATGATGATGAAGATGATGGGTAGTGGTGGCTCAGTATGTTAACGAGCCCCCGCTCTGCCAGGTTGCCTATGTTGCCTTTGTTGTTGGGGGATTTGGGAATCAGATTTGTGTTCGAAGGTAGTTAACTTTGTAGCTCCTGTTAGCCATGAATAGAGCAACACTGACGGTTCAGAAACAATTCAATTGATTTATTTGAAGTCCTTAGCAATTGAAGCAATTGCAGTTCAGAAGGTCCCAGTTTCAAACCCCAGCACCACCAAGTCCTTGACCAGGTCCTTGAGCAAAGCCCTTAGTCCTCAACTACTCAGATGTATAATGCGATAAAAATGTAAGTCGCTCTGGATAAGGGCGTCTGCCAAATGTTTAAGATGACGGTTATGTTATCAGCTGTGTTTTCTTGCTGAAAGTGTCTCTGTGACTGATTTTGAATTCGGGTTATGGCACTGGTATCCGGTAAGTAACATCATTTTATGGCATTTAGATACAGCAGAAGCTGTAAATTTCACTCTGCCTTTGGTTGCCATGGCACTAAATCAGTCATCCTAAGCCTGCTGATCTTAGCTAACTACAAATTAATATAATGTACATTTTATGATTGACAGAAAAATCGTTTTGAAATCATACAGTCTGAAGCCAGCTTTAGCTTCACGCTGGAAGCAGACCAACCTGTACAGCACCTGCAGTGAAACCAGTAGCTTATCACTCTCTGATTGCTCAGAGATTTGTTTTGGGAAAGTACCATTATAATGCTGCAGGTCACCTTATAAGCAGTTCAGGATAAAATTGCTCCTGGTCAGGATGATGGCCCTAAAGCAAGTATCTTGGTGTGGCTTATTATGTTTTTAAATCCATCAATAGCTGCTGGAGTGAAGTGGCTATAATAGTACTCTTTTATAATGGACTGAAGGAGGAGATCGAAGTCGAACTAACTAGCCAAGATTGCAGGAGCTCCGAGATATAATCACCCAAGATATCCAGCTCAATCATTGGCAATAGAGGCACTACAAAGATTGTAACAAGCATGTGGCCTCTAATCCCACAGCACAGCCATTGATTTCATGTCCTTACACTGCTGCTTCTCCAGATTTCAACTCTGTACAAAGCATGTGGACGAAATTGAAGACATACACAAACAAACAAAAAAAACACTGAGGAAATAGAAAAGACCCTGCAGAAACTCCGTCCTTGTAATGCTTTGAAATCGATTTTAAGACAGCCAGTAATTTTAGAGTTAAAGTCTAAAAATAGTTAGGATTTATTTTAAAGAAACTGAATGACACGAAATTATTCATTGCATCATGAATTCATACTGTGGTTCCACTGGATCTCATTTGACTCCATACGATACCGTGCAGTTTTCTTTTTGCCTAATGGAGTCCTGCTTGCTCGTCTAATTGTGCTGTGCACAGCATTACTCAGAAAGCCAATTGTGTTCATTTTCCCAAACCAATACAAAGCACAGGACACTAAATCTGCTGAGCCCCAGAGTCACAGGCAGTGAACATAGGCGAACTGCATTTTGAAGACTCGGTCTTATTAGTCCGTCCTTTCTTCCTAAATAGAGACTGCAAAGCTAACAATAAGGCGGGTTAGTAAAGTATACAATCTACATAGAATAGTTCAGCTTCATGCGTGGTGCAATAAGCAATCAATAATCAATAGCGTAAACTTTTTAACATCAGATTATTGTTTGATTATTTTATCACTTGATGCCACACTGGCTTACTGGTTAGCGCTGTCACCTTGTGTTAGGGTCCTCCACTAGAGGGCACTGTTTGTTTTTGACTGTTTGTAGTTTTTGTTGATCGACTCAGTTTCCCAGAAGGCACCTCGGTCAGGTGATGAGAGCTCACCTGAACCGAGGTAGCTCATTAGGTTTTCTATAAATAGCAGTTTTTTTTTTTTTTTTATGCTTATACCATCATGTGGGCATTCCTTTTTGTTTGGTTTTTGTTTCTTTGAGTTTTATATTTTGGTTATATTGTTTACACTGTTTTCAAGAGGGCTCTAGTTTTGTTTTCTGTATGTTCCTAGTTCTAGTGGATTCATGGAGCTGTCCTGTTTCATGTTTAGTTAGGCTGTGTCTCCTCCTGTGTGAGTACCGTTCTGTGTGTCCCTAGTGTTGGTCTTCCTGTCTGGTTCTTTGTTTGTTGCTTCCCTTTCTGTTTAGATTTGTGTAGCTACTTAGCCGCTAGTAGGCCTAGGCTGCTCGTAGGGTTAGCCCCTAGTAGGGTTAGCCTCCAGTAGGCTAGCCTCTATTCCATGTAGCTACTAACCCAACTAACCACTAACCAGTCCTGTCCAATCTCTAGTTCCTGTCTGTATCTTGTCTCATCTCCAGTCCCCCTATGTGTCTTTAGTTAGCTCCAGCTCCATGTTTCCTCATCCTCAGTTCCCTGTGTTCAGCTCCTGGTCCGTAGTCCCTGTCTTTGTTTAAAGAGCCGTAGTTATAGTTTGAGTTTGTGGTTTTGGTTTCTTTGTTTCAATGTTTTTGAGTTTGTATTAATAAAGAATATTTCTGTTGGAAATCCCTCTGCCTATATGCCTACCCTATTTTGCCCACTGCAGCACCAACAGCCGGTCTAGCCAGACCACCAGCTAGACCAGGACACCTTGCACGTCCAGGGCTGCCTCTGCTCTGCGTACATGGAGTTTGGTTTATGGCAGGAACTCACTAAACTCATGCAAATCCTTGTGTCCTGAGGTGTGTGGAAAAGGCTACAGACCTCCAGCAAACCTACGTGAGAGAAACAGTGTCGCTGATGGATGGATGGATGGATGTTATTACTTAAAATAGGCAAAACTTTTTTTTTTTTTTTTTACAAGATGAATAAATTAACATGTGAATCGGGAATGACTGACAGTAGGTGTTCTGCACTCTCCGCTATTACCTGGAAGCCCCTCCCCTTTTTCCAGCTCTCATATTAGTGCCCTGGCATCAAGTTAATTTTCCTGCTTAAAACCTGCACTAACATTGCAGGCTAGGTTCCTGTCCCAGCAAATGAACAGCTGTTTAATTGTGAAATGTATAATATTCCATGTACAGTGTTGTACAAGTCTTAAGGCCCACTTCCATTTCTTTATAATGAATTCAAATAAATGATGAAGGTTAAATCAAAGAAATGGGAAACAATAGACAAGCTGACAAATAAACATAAAATAAATAAAATTGACAAGCTGTAAAGTGGCTAAAGATGCAATTTAAACATCAATCATTCATGTAACAATTTCTGCATTGACCTCATTTCTCCTCTTGTCTGTTCCAGCCATTCAGCATCAGCAGTACACTAATTACCGGGTTGATCATCGGTCATCATCTGCACCTGTTTCGCACTGGGTCAGGCCTTCAGCTGGATGATCTTCCTGCCCAGAAACCTCTTCCTGAATACTACATTAAAATCCAACAAAGTCTGGCTCTTTGAAAGCAAAATATGAAGTCAGGGAAATCAGGGGGTTCAAGACTTTGTCCGCTGCATTGTACATTAGATGGATGATTCATTTTGGCAATCCAGAAGGGGAGGTGCTAAAAGAAGAACAACAAAAATAAATTTACATGAAAAAATTAACGGGTTTTGTGAAATTGAGAAACTGTCAAACTTAACGCTTTACACATAATGGGGACGGTAATAATAATTACAAAGTGATTCAAAATAGTGTTTCATTTGCTCTCTGGTGTGCAAACTATGTGCACCAGATTATGTCGTCCCTGTTTAAACATTTCACAGAAAGACTTTGATAAAAGCACCAGAATGAAAATCTACACTTTTCTGTGTTTTTATTGCGACTGCTCGTTCTTCCAGGTTTGTTAGCCATGATAAGCTCAAACAGCAGTCTGTGATCTGAACACCGACCAGGCACAGAATTTCTACAGACAAAAGCATTTAAAAATACCAAAGGCATAAAATATCTGATTAGTGAACTGACAGCATTTATTATTATTATTATTATTAAAATTTTAACGTGTTATGCCTAACCATGATAAAGAGAAATATAAGAGAAAGCTCTTCAGTTAAATTCGACATTGCTCAGGTGGTGATATTAATTATCTGGTCCTTGATCAACTTCATAACCAAACTAATTTTAGAGCTGATATTTGCGTAATTCTCAAGCGATCCGCTTATAAGTGGATAGTCGTGACAGACGGCGGTTTTCATGTGTCTGAAAATGGATCTCCAGTGGCGGCTTGTGATTGGAGTACGGTCAGTTTAATATCCATGTTTGGTACCTTTATTTGAGTAACTTTCCCCAATGTGTTGCATTTGGCCAGGTTCCTCTTCTAGAATGCTGAGCTGTCCAAAGTCTCATCATTATACACTACAGACCCACTGCTGCTTTTTTTTTTTTTTCTGATGTGATATAGCATGAATTGAAAGATGAAACATTTCTTTAGCTTTCATCCTGAGACAGATGCTAATGCTAAGTGTTCACAAAGCCTAGACCAGGGGCACTGAATTAAAATGTAAGAAGGTCCAGTCAATAAACTTTAATTTGAGCTGAGGTCCAAATGTTTGTGTTAGGATCCAGATCTCTATACATGCAGTCATTGTACGTCTATAAAAAAAAATCAATTTTAAATATTCCATTGCATTTCAATAACATTAAGTAACAACTAGCATTTCAATTTTAAGTAACTACTTTAAACATGTGGACAGTTTGAACTTTGATGGCCATGTACTGTATATTTTCCCGTTTTTGTACGGAATACAAACGGCGACTTTTAATCAACCTTTAGTTATTCGCTGGTGGGTTGTAAGTTAATGTGAAAGGACTCTGGTTGCTCTGTCATACCAGGCTCTCAGTTCGGGTGTTTTTCATGCCCTCACTTCATTCTGCAATTGATACATTTTTGAAGGTTCAATTTTCATAGTCTACTTTCCTTTTCTTGGAGAAAGCCATGCTGATGTCTGGCCTAAACCATCATCAGTGTAGATAGAAACAATGCCTTGCACCTTGCACCTCTTTGCCACACCATGCCAAATGTTATACTAAATGACATGAAACATGTTGTCACTATATATTTAATGTTCAATTTTTGATATATTGTGTGTCATGTTGTTACGGCCTGAGTAACTCTCCATCCTTTTTTTCCATTCTGTAGGGTTTTTATTACTTGGGTCTTGTGACCCTGAATATCATTATACCGGTGGTGGAAAACATTGATTCGTATCCTCCTTTGAGTGGGTATTAGCGCTGTGACCTCTAAATGTACCTGCATATCGTAGCATATTTCGACTGCATTGTGAAAAGGAACTTAACTTCAACCTCTGAGGTGTCGGGGTGTGAGAATGTGGGAGATGGTAATGAATTCGTGAATTTGTTTACAATTGAAATAAAGGATGGAGAGTCATTCAGGCCGTAACAACATGACATAACCGTATATCACTAATTTCCCCTAAAAGTGCTGAACATCGTTTTCCATTTATCCTCTTACTGACACAAATGTGTGCAATATAAATCCAGCCCCAAAATAATCCAGATCGTCTTGCTAAAAATGACTTTTTTTCTTGCTGAAAATACATTGACCTTAGCCATAAATCACAGCATGACATCTTTCTTCTCCACTAATAAGCCTGTGAAAAGAAGAGATATAGACGGCCATAACCTTATTTTCTGCGCTGACAAAGGGTGAATGACACTTTATTGTGGTGTAGTGATGGATCATAAATGGCTAGACTTGTAAACCTGTTCTTGATATGCTTTGACTGTAGATCAGAAAGACTGTAGAAATTGAATATTCAGGTAACCATCGTATGGCATCTCTAAAAAACAGCAGATGAGGTTTTGCACTTGGAGCCACAGAAGACTTAAAGTAAGTTAAGTAGAGAAAAGTATCTCTTGGATGGAAGTTCAGCTGTTAGGAAGGTTGGTAACTGATAAGATAATTTCCTTTAAATGTTATATTCTACACTATTACCCTAAAGAGAATGTATACGTTAGGCCTATAACCTACAGCTATTGTGGTTAAAGATAAGACGACTGTCCAGGGTAAGTCAGGTTCCTGTTCCTGGCTGGCAGAAGAGTCACCCGATGTAGTCTTCTTCTCACCACCCGTCTCCACTCCACCTTGTTGTAGCCCATCCCCCTGAACTCTTGAGGCGTTGTGTGTCCTGAGATGCTTTGATGCTCTGATTGAAGTACCCCTGTGAGCTCACTTACCAACAAGTTGTTTACACGTACAGAACTCATGCCATTATTTTTGTTTGTGTAAACTATAAAGTTATTGTTCATGTCACATTTTACCTGGGCTTGAAGTCCACTGACTGGGGCTTTCGACAGATCAGACATTCCTGAAATACTTCACCCAGTCCTGATGTCACAGGTATAATCACAGGGAACCCACGTGTTCTTCATTACGATGATTGACGTATGAGTAAATGAAGTGTTTGACTTAAGTCCTGTATGATTTCATGCCATGTGCGATTTTATGTCTCGCCTTCTACCATTGAACACTTAATTGGTCCAGGTCAAACCGGGACTTGTGATGAAATGCCCCATGAATGAAGGTTTAAAAGTGATGGACATTTATAGAAGACTTTTAGAGACCCTTAGCCGAAGTAAAACATCTGAACATTTTAAAGAAGGCTGTACTGCACATGCATGAATGTTGTTCCTGGCAGAGCGGCTCGGAGTTGTTGTTGTGACCATTCAGTGAGTGGAACGCAGATCCTTGAAGATCATTAAGCAACCCTAATTGCACATTACAGGAACACATCTGGGAGTTTTTGACATGCCCCCACCCCCCAACACCCCCCAACATCCCCACCCCCACCACTTCTGTACAGTCCTGACCTCGCTCCAAGCCATTTCTACACATTGGGAAAAGCCATTAAAGGAGTTCCTGGGAGGCCGGCATGTAACACGTGAAGCAGGCAGTCTGATCATGGCTCCGACATACAGTACTAAGAAAATGTTCTACCTTGATGGTGTCCAAGAAAAAGTGAACACCAGGATGAGTGCGTTAGTGTAGCAGGGGATTATCGAGAGAAATTCTGCACAACCAGAAGCAAATATTCACAATCCTCTTCTGTACTGTAAAATCAGTAAGTAGTTTAACTTCTACACGATACTGTGTAAAAGTTAAAAGTTCCACATTTTTTGTTTATTTGAGGCAGCAAACTAATCAACAGATCATTGAACACAGTTATTGCCTCATTTTCAAGTGTTGGCATTTAATGTGTTTCACCACAGTCCTGCATTGAACAAGCAGGAATCAATGACCGTATCATTACAGCAACACGATGCATTGTGTACATTCTTGCACCCAGTTAATAAACCTAAAAGGGGTCATAATTCAAAGTGGAAACAGACAAATCAGACACCTTTAAAGATGCAAGGGGCAGAGTCTTTACTCTAGTGAAAGGAAAAGAAAGAAGGAACGAGAAAGAAGGAAAGAAAGAAAGACTAATATATATATATACTGTATACAAATACATAAACGGTTTTAGACTTACACTGATGCTTATTAACTAATATTAATTGCATGATGTTTGCTTACATGCACTCAGAACACAACAAAACCTGCAGAAGACTTGTTGGCATTTCAGGCACAATGAAGATCTCTCCAACCAAAAGGCGAGGAGAATAAACCATGGAGGTGTTGGACAGTCCTGTGAAGTTTCAGAACTTTCCTTTTATGGCTCTCTTTTCTACACCTTAGAATATTCTCAGCTAACTAACTGTTCTGGGGTCAAATCACAAATAATGTTTAATGGAAAGCTAGTGCACTATGTAGGGTGCACAATTCCTTGTTCCACACCCCACGTAATGACCTTGATGAGGGGTTAGAGATGGATTTGGAATTCAGTCTTGTGTTAGAAGCTTGTTAGCTTTGTATCTGGAGGTAGCCATGAACAGAACGACCCGGACGGTCCAGAGGCGAATCAGAAGTGATTAGTGCAGAGACGTGAGGCGTGTTGTTTAAGACGACATAACGTTATCAGATGTGTGTTGTTGCTGCAAGTGCTTCTGTGACTGGTTGTGAATGTGGGTTTTGGCGGACAGCTGCTTTCTGCACCTGCCTACTTTCACCCTCGCCCAGTTACAATGTAGAAGGAATTGCTAAGCAAAGAGACGTAACTCATCAAACGTATAAAATCATTATTATCATGTATTTTACCTGATAATGCTTACCTGATGTGAACTTGGTAAAAGATTTGCAGTCTTTTCAGATATTTTATAAGGTAACAAACAAACAAAAACTGAAAGCACAAACAAGCCAATTCAAAATGTTAATTATAGAAATCGTGGCACGACACTTAAACTCATCTCAAGGCTACTTCCTAAAATTAATGGCCCATAAGGGGCTTTGGATATTTGTTGTCCCTTGATTCCAAGCTGTATTTGTTCACATGGTCACTACACTCCAGTTCCCAGAATCTACATCAATTTGTCTCACTGTAAAGAAGCCAATTATTGCAGTGTTTTTATTTTTAAAAATGATCAACTTGGCAAGTTTGCTCTGAATGAAGACTGAACTGCTTTGACTACATTTCTAAACATGAGCACTTGCAGTATTTGTAGCATTAATGTGATTTATTCAGCTGAAGATAACTTATCAGACCATAGAGACTATCTAAAGAATACAAAATATCAGTTTTTTTTCAAGTTTTTTTTATTTACTCATGTTAAATTAGAAAATCTGACAATATGGCTTCTTTAATGGAAAACAGAGTGAAAACAGCACCTGTAAAAATTTACAAACAGAATATTGTGCATTTATTCTTCTCACATCGGATTCTAATACAGTGGAACCTTGGATTACGAGCATAATTCGTTCCGGAAGTGGCCTTGTTCCAAAACACTCGTAAACCAAATCATCATTTCCCATAAGAAATAATGAAAACTCAAATTATTCGTTCCACAGCCCCAAAAAATCTATAAAATGAAAATAAAACAAATGAATCTGCACTTTACCTTAAAAAAAAAGTACAAATAAATCTCGACAGATAAGTGTTTCCGTTGGTGCGCGCAGGCGCCATGTGTGTGTGTGTGTGTGTGTGTGCGTGTGTGTGTGTGTGGAATGAGCCCCTTCCCTCGCCTCGTTTTACACAGTAACACTCCTCCTCCCTCTCCCCATCTCACAACAAACACACACACAACGGAAACACCGTTTTTCGAAAAGAAATCTCTCTGACACTGGCGTCGGCGCATACTAAGGGAATCACTGCGGTAAAGTAAAAAAAATAAAAACAAAACAAATGAACCAGCACCTTACGCGAAAAGAATCGCGACAGAGCAGAGTTTCTGTGTGTTTGTGAAGCCGGGGAGGGTGTGTGTGTGTGTGTGTGTGTGTGTGTCGGTGTCAAATTACACGCGCATACGCATAAGAGACTAAAAGAAAGAGGGAGATGTTGATTATACAAGTAAGAGACGATTAGAGTTTCTGTGTGTTTGCGAAGCCGTGGGGGGTGAAAAGGTGAGAGAGTGACGCTCGGTGTCAAAATAAGAGTTGCATGCGTGATACATGATACTCGGCGCTCATAAACTAATACTTACTCGGTTTCCGATTAAAAATTTATTAAAAATATTTGCTCGGTTTGCGGAACACTCGTAAACCACGTTGCTCGCAATCCGAGGTTCCACTGTAGATTCATTTCATCTGTTCAATCAGAATTAATATAAATTTATAACATATACATTATATAATTATAATAGAATATAAAGGTACAGCTATGCAGCAAAACATGGCCACTTCCAATTATCTTAATAACTGAAGCTTGAAAATGGTGATAGATGTCAGAATTTATTCATATTATTTGCAGACTAGGACCACTATAAGTCTGACACTGAGCGTCAATTTACAGAAGTGTGCTGAAGTCTCTAGCAATAAATGCCTCTTTATACTGGTTCATCAGGTCATGGACTAAGTACTTTCAGTCTAAAACCCTGTTGGAGAGGTAGTATAGTGTATTTCATTTATGGAAGCAAAGAAACAAGATAGTTTATTTAACTACTTCAGTGTCAGAAAAGAGAAAAGTCTTTTAGTTTTGGTGTCATAGTCAGTCCTGCCAAAGTCCCCGCTTGCACCTTATACATTATGTGACTGTTATACAGTAGCACACACTGCTCGCTCTCGCGCTCTCTCGCTCTCGCGCTCTCTCTCTCTCTCTCTCTCTCTCTCTCTCTCTCTGTCTCTCTCTCTCTCTCTCTGTCTCTCTCTGTCTCTCTCTCTCTCTCTCTCTCTCTCTCTCTCTCTCTCTCTCTCTCTCTCTCTCTCTCTCTCTCTCTCTCGCTCTCTCTCTCTCTCTCGCTCTCTCTCTCTGATGATCTACACATGACACTTTTGAGTTTCCAACAATCCCGACCCCCTCTTACCCACGGACCCGTCAGACTCATCCTGGTGCTCATGTTGCATGGAGGTCTGAGGAAAGCCCCATGTAGTCTGGGGATGGTTCCACTTGATGACCATGAAGATGTTCTTAGGCAGTTGCAGTTTTCCTTTGATGACTTGTGACTGCAGTTGCTCAATATTTTAGGACAGAAAATTTCCCTGAACAGTTTTGGACCCAAGTCTCAAACAACAAACATGGGGCTTTATATTAACATGAACATGATTTTTTTAAGTTTATTTTTTTATTCTGTTCAGCTGCTTTGTGACAATGACGATTGTTAGAATTGCTATACAAAATGAATTGAATTGAATTGAACTGAAATGAATAAAAAGCCATTTATGAGTGCATTTCTTGTACGCTGAAAGATGGTGCGAGTGGTCGAGCAGAGCTGGAGGATCGGACAAAGCGTGGTGCAGTGTGGGGTGCGATAAGTGCTTTAGGTAGGAGCTGGTTCATTTTTGGCTTTGTAGGCAGGCAACACTGTGTCCACACCTACAATCCTGAAATATTTTTATTTATTATTGGTTATTTATTTATTTATTTATTTATTTATTTATTTTATTGAGTGGGAAAAGAAATCAGATGTTGTACTTATTTTATGCAACAACAAAAAAATCTATCATTCATTTACAATCTTTTACTTTTTTATATACAAAATAATCATTACTGAGTGGAAAGGAGAATCAGATGTTGTACTGATTTTATGGAAAAAATCCTTATGGTCTCTTCTGATAAATGAATGACAAAAACTTTTTAAGACTCAGATGGACGTAACCAGTTTATTTCTTTTTTCAGATACTGTTGCCTTGCAATAACAAAAAAAAAACAAAAAACAAGATGAAGTTGGTGTAATGCACTGGAAGAATCTGTCCTGGCTGAGTGTGTTTCCTGTACATACGGTAAAAACCCCGAGACACTTCATAAATCCAGTTGCTAAGTGAAGTCCAATTAGGATTCTGATTTCTTCCAAGCAGAGCTTATACACTATATGGACAAAAATATGTGACCAAACCTGCAATAACATTGTACCCAAATACATAGACTTCAATCCGGAGTCGGTTCCCCTTTCGCAGCTAGAACAGGAAGGCTGTCCACAAGATGCTGGAGTGTTTCTGTGGGAATTCGTGTCCATTCATTCTGTAGGGCATTTAAGATGTCAGACACTGATGTTGGACGTGAAGGCCCGGCTCACAATCCCCGTTCCAGTTCATCCCAAAGGTGCTCGATGGGGTTGAGGTCCTCCAGGTTTGTGCTGAAGCTTCACCTTCATGGATGGAAGGTGGCCAAAATAAGTGCGATAGGAGATCACTCAAATGCTTGGTGTATAAGTTGTACTGTAAATAGTAAAAGTAAGAGCATTTCCATACACACAGTGTGATCAAAACTCACAGGATTGGGACTAAACAGCTGTGTGTCCATAAGAAGACCACTTGTTACTGAGACTCATCAGAAAAACGTCTCATCTAAAAAAGTTTGTTAGAGGGCATAAAGACTTGAGCAATGGAGAAAGGTCATGTGACCTGATGAGTCCAGACTGAGTCTGTTCCAGAGTGATGGGCGTGTCAGGGTGAGAAGGGAAGCTCATGAAGCGATGCTCCCATCATGCATAGCGTGATGTCGCTTCAGTCGCTCAGGTCGAGACTCAGCACCAAAATAAAAAAGTGTGAGACTTATTTAGACAGACAGTGTATTTAATGAATATAATTATTGTCACGTTTTTAAATCATTACTAACAATAGCAAAATTTACTTTACTGTGTTTTCTATATTGGAAACCTTTATGAAATCACCCCTTTTACAGCCCATTTAACATTAGAATCAAAGTTTAACAGGTGTAAAAGCCCCACCTCTCCTCCGTCTCCTCCGTCTCCTCCCTGTCTCTCGGGCCAAAAGGCAAACACGTCTGAACCATTTGTACATTTGCCAGCAAACCTTTAACCTTTTTTTTCTCTTTCCACTTAAATCTGTCCATTTTGACATGAGAGATGGAGATGCTGATGCTGTCAGTATAGTAGATAAACCAAAGGGCTGCTGTCCCTGCATGAAAGACCAGTCCTTAGCGATAATAATAATAATAATAATAATAATAATAATAATAATAATAATAATAATAATTGTTATGTGGTGCAGGTGTAAAAAAAATAGGATTTGCTTATGAGACACGCACATGGAAGTCCTTCCCGTTTGGAGATAATCTGGGATTATTAATTGGGATTATTAAAGTGGGATTATTAATTATGAATTCTTTTTAGATTATAAAACTAAAAAGAAAATAAAGAAAACTGAAAACAAAACACTGACAGAGACTGCTAACAAGAAACAAGAAACTAAAAACAAAACTTTCTCTATCCTCTCAGATTACGGAGGATTTATGTGTATTAACTATGGACTTTTACACTTGACTGATTGTGTGCTGCTCTCTGTCTCTCTTTCTCGCCGGCTTTTCATATACACTCGGGTTGGGACTTTGTGTTTGTTTTTGTTCTTAGTCTTTGGCACTGATACTTTCCTTGTACAACCTAATGATCGCACCAAGTGTGCAGGAATCAGGGCCCTTAGACACGCCGCCAGGTGCAGTGCGTCCCCACTGATGGTGTCTGTGACATCTGTGCGTCCACGCTGATGGTGTCGCCTAGCAACCACGCGTCTAGATGGACGCAGCTCTGCCTGCTCAGAACAGCTCCATGGGGTAGCAGCCCAGGGATCTGCCTGTTCAGAACAGTGCTACTGTAAGTATTTTTATGCGGTTCTGCCCCTTGCATGTGTCATTACAATACTGCATTGCATTTGGCCCAAAGTGCATAGGCCCACTGCGACAATTCCACTGTGTCCATCCATCACTGGATGAAAGTAAAATCAAGTAAAATCATACAGCAGACCTGCATTTTTTTATATAAATTTTTTAAAACTTTGTGACCTGACTTTGATCAAACTTTTTCACGTTTCATCGTGTTCCCCAGATACAGCATTTGTACATTATTATTAATAGTTACTGCAATACAGTTCTCCAGTCTATTAATCTTTGATAAAAACTCACTTTTTTCCCACTCAGACAGTCATTAAGGAGAGTGCTGAAAAGTGTAGCCTTTAATCCAGGTCACATCATCATATTGTTTTAGATTTTTTTCCTCATGATTTTAACCAAACATACAACCAATGCATCGGATACTCATGCTTTAAATGACATCAAGATATGCAATAAATGACCAAAAGTAAACATATTAAGCTTTGCATATACTCATCAGGACGTGCAAGGGATGTAAAGTAATATGCATTTAATTCAATCACTTTTCTTTCTGCTCTTCCTGGTGGGTTCAGTCCAGAGTCAATAGTCCAGACGTTCCCAGTGTGTTATGTTTTCTTTGTATCTTCAGCATGTCTTCATCTAGTCCACTCTGAGGTTCTCACAGATTGTCCTACTGGATCATTGAGTGCAGGCCAAGTGACCCTGCAGGGTAGCTGCAGGAACTTCAGTACCTTCTTTAATCTGCCTGTTACTGCAATCTTACTTTTGCTGTTTATTGGCATTCAATTTGCAGGATATTTATATATATGAAGTGGAAGATACATTTGATTGTTAATCACCATCACTGTTTTATACTTTATTCTCTATTTTATGGAGATCTCATCGCATGGAGCCCCGTGTGGTCTGCCTGGGATGCGTGTGGTGACTGGGGACGGTTCCACTTGTCCACGAAGACGGTCTTGTCCTCGGCTGATGCAGACAGCTGTTCTCTGAGGACTCGTGACTTCAGTCGCTCGATAGTTCAGGACTGGAGTTTCCTACAGTCTACCTGAGCCTCCAGTAACAAACTGGACTCAATTTTAACTTAAACACATCTCCTGTTGTGTTGAACTTCCAGTCTCACACAGTATGATCCAGATCAATTCCTGCCATCCGTTATCACCCAGATGAGGACGGGTTCCCTGTTGAGTCCGGTTCCTCTCGAGGTTTCTTCCTATTACAATCTCAGGGAGTTTTTCCTTGGCACTGTCGCCGTCGTCCTCGGCTTGCTCATCAGGGACCATCTTATCATTTTGATTCATACACGTTCACATCTCATACAAACTTAAACAATTATTTTGATTGTGTAAAGCTGCTTTGCGACAATGTCAATTGTTAAAAGCGCTATACAAATGAGATTGAATTGAATTAAAATTAAAATTCTGTCTTCTACAGTACTATGCAAAAAAAAAATGTAATAATAATAAAATAGCTTCAACTTCATTTTATACCCACCCTAACAGATGGGGCCTAATGATAATACTGCAGGGATCATACTGTCACAACCCGCCAAGCCACGCCTACACCATAGATGAGCCTGGCTCCTTCCCTTCCATGCTCCAGTTCGCGTCTGTAAGGGACCACCCATAGAGGACTCTGTGTGCCCGATAAGGTTGTTTTGTAGTTTTTGGTTTGTAGACTTAGTTTCCCAGAAGGCACCTCGGTCAGGCGATGAGGGAGCTCACCTGAACTGGGTAGCTCATTAAACTTTCTATAAATAGCTGTTTGTTCTGGGAAACTGGGTTGAGCATTTCTAATGTCATGTGTTCATGTGTTTTAGTTTGTTGTAGTTTGTTTTAGTTGAAGTTATGTAACCTCTGTTTTAAGAAGGCTCTAGTTTTGTCATGTTTATGTTCATTTGTGTTTTGATTTATGGAGCTGGTTTTGTTAGGTTGTCTCTTGTCTTGTGTCAGTGTGTCTCCAGTGTTTGTTTGCCTCTTAGTTCCTTGCATGTTTAGTTATTTGTATTAGTATGTTTAGCCACATGAGTGCTTAGCCTCCAGTAGGTTTAGCCTTCAGTAGGTTTAGCCTTCAGTAGGTTTAGCCTCCAGTAGCCTCTAGTGGATTTAGTCTCTAGTAGGTTTAGCTGTGATGAGCACTTCTCCTTTGTCGAGATAATCCATCCCACCTCACAGGTGTGCCAAATCAAGCTGCTGATTAGGCAGCATGATTATTGCACAGGGGTGCTTTAGACTGGCCACAAGGGCTCTTCTACTGGACATCAGGCAGCAGGTCAGATTCTAAATCTCCACCAAGGATCTTACTCTGTCTTCAATTATGCCATTTCGCACCCTGGTGGCCTCATGTGGCTGGGATGTTCAGGCTTTGTTTGACGCTTTTCTTCATGGACATTCTTAAAAGATGAGTTTTCTGCATGAGAGCTACCATCCAGCCTTCAGGACTTCATTGACCTTGCTGGACGTACTGATGCTCGCAAACTCATCAGAAAACAGGAGCAAAGTCTGGACACAAGGTCAGCTCAGCCAGCAACTCCTCCTTTTCATTCAGAACCCCCTGTTGAACCAATGTTGGTGGACCATACTCGAATTGGTCCAAAGGAACGCCAACAACGACGGGACGAAGGGCTCCAGAGCTGACCAAAACCTGATCTGTTCATTCATGGTTAAGCTCCTTAAGATCCTCTCTCTACACTTGGGCCGCCCATTCTCTGTCCAAGCCCTTGACGGAAGCAACCTAGCTCAAATTACTCATCAAACTTCTCCAGACATTCTTCAGTTCTCTGGGAACCACTTCGTATCAATCTCTTTCCTTATTGTCAAGAGTTCTCATGCTCCAGTTGTCCTGGGCCTTCCCCGACTAGCCCTACATAATCCACATAATGACTGGGCCAGGAGAAGAGTCAGACTTAAGCACGTCAGGCCTTTTGTCATGTCTCCATGCTCCTCCTATTAAGACCCTGACTCGTCACTAAGGAAGAATTTCCCAACCTATCTAATGTCCCAGCCCATGACCTCAAGCTAGTTTTAGCAAGTCATGTGCAACCTCGCTTCCACCTCAACGATCATACAACTGCGTGACCGATCTTGTTCCTGGCTCAACCCCACCCAAGGGATGACTCTATTCTCTCTCTTGCCCTGATTCATGGATCAGTATATCTCCGAGTCTCTTTCTGGTGGAGTAATCCGCCCCTCCTCCCCTGCGGGTGCCGGTTTCTTCTTTGTGGAGAAGAAGGACAAGTCGCTCAAACCCTATATAGATTACAGGGGTCTGAATGAGATCACGATCACAAATCGTTATCCCCAGCTCCTCATGATCTCTGCCTTCGAACTTCTGCATGATGCCCGATTCTTCACCAAGCTGGAC
>JAAGKR010003830.1:49572-67072 GCA_011419295.1 Clarias macrocephalus
TTCCTCATGATTTTAACCAAACATACAACCAATGCATCGGATACTCATGCTTTAAATGACATCAAGATATGCAATAAATGACCAAAAGTAAACATATTAAGCTTTGCATATACTCATCAGGACGTGCAAGGGATGTAAAGTAATATGCATTTAATTCAATCACTTTTCTTTCTGCTCTTCCTGGTGGGTTCAGTCCAGAGTCAATAGTCCAGACGTTCCCAGTGTGTTATGTTTTCTTTGTATCTTCAGCATGTCTTCATCTAGTCCACTCTGAGGTTCTCACAGATTGTCCTACTGGATCATTGAGTGCAGGCCAAGTGACCCTGCAGGGTAGCTGCAGGAACTTCAGTACCTTCTTTAATCTGCCTGTTACTGCAATCTTACTTTTGCTGTTTATTGGCATTCAATTTGCAGGATATTTATATATATGAAGTGGAAGATACATTTGATTGTTAATCACCATCACTGTTTTATACTTTATTCTCTATTTTATGGAGATCTCATCGCATGGAGCCCCGTGTGGTCTGCCTGGGATGCGTGTGGTGACTGGGGACGGTTCCACTTGTCCACGAAGACGGTCTTGTCCTCGGCTGATGCAGACAGCTGTTCTCTGAGAACTCGTGACTTCAGTCGCTCGATAGTTCAGGACTGGAGTTTCCTACAGTCTACCTGAGCCTCCATCAACAAACTGGACTCCATTTTAACTTAAACACATCTCCTGTTGTGTTGAACTTCCAGTCTCACACAGTATGATCCAGATCAGTCCCTGCCATCCGTTATCACCCAGATGAGGACGGGTTCCCTGTTGAGTCCGGTTTGTAGCCTATTAGACCCTGACTCCTCTCTAAGGAGGAATTTCCCAACCTATCTAATGTCCCAGCCCATGACCTCAAGCTAGTTTTTAGCAAGTCATGTGCAACCTCGCTTCCACCTCAACGATCATACAACTGCGTGACCGATCTTGTTCCTGGCTCAACCCCACCCAAGGGATGACTCTATTCTCTCTCTTGCCCTGATTCATGGATCAGTATATCTCCGAGTCTCTTTCTGGTGGAGTAATTCGCCCCTCCTCCCCTGCGGGTGCCGGTTTCTTCTTTGTGGAGAAGAAGGACAAGTCGCTCAAACCCTATATAGATTACAGGGGTCTGAATGAGATCACGATCACAAATCGTTATCCCCAGCTCCTCATGATCTCTGCCTTCGAACTTCTGCATGATGCCCGATTCTTCACCAAGCTGGACTTAAGTAGTGCTTTTAACACAGCAATTAGGATTAACCAATGCGCCGGCTGACTTTCAAGCACTAATTAACAATATCTTAAGAGACTTCCTGAACTATTTTGTTTTTGTTAATCTCGACGACAATCTCTCTCTCGCTCCCTTAGAGAGCAGAAGCTTCATGTACATCAGGTACTACAAAAACTCTTGGAAAACAAACTTGATATCAAGACAAAAAAGCGTGAATTTCACCGCAATTCCACATCTTTCCTGGGGTTTGTTCTGGCGGCCCAAGCCTTTGTTCTTGATCCCAACTGCTGCGTGCGGTGAACGCCTTCCAACGAAAAGTCAATCACCATTCTTCTGCAGCTCCCAGGTACTGTGTTGACCAGAGGGTAATGCTCTCCACTCGTGACATGCCCATCAAGACCACTTCTGCTATCCACTTCTGCTATCCCCTAGGTATATCGGCCCCTTCACCATTGCCCGAGTCATCAACCCTACATTCCATGTCTCTTAAAGTCTCTTAAAATTGTCACCTGTCCTCGGTCACCCCCCTATTCGCCCTCCCCCACCCCCATTCAGCTCCTCGCCAGATTATTGTGCCATTCATGCCAATATTCCTGCGTTTGTTTTGCCATTTGCTTACCGTGTTATCGAGCCCATTTTGTTATCGACCTTGTTCTTGCCTAGCGTTTTGGATTTACCTCATGTGTGGATCTATTGCATGCTCAGATTACTGACTTTCACCCTCGAAACCATCTGGAGCTTCTCTGCATCATCACAAAGACTGTAAGTGCACATTATCATTGTCTCTGCTCATGGATCCTCCCTTTAACTTTCTGCCGCTATACCCCGGCGCATGACACATAAAGGATCATAATTTTAATTAAATGTCACAAGCTTTTACAAGTAAGTTAGTAGCCCTTAAAGGGCAGAGCATTTTAGCCATTATTAGTTTTGCTGATTGTTTTATTAAACATACTGTATATGGGGCTCATTTTGTGCAGGATAAAGTGAAATATCTTTTTTTTCACCACAGAATAATTTTAACCAACTATATAAATGTCTGAGCAAATAATAATAATAAAAAAGGGTCATACAGGCAAAGAAATAGCACAAATACACATGATCACATGTTTTTGGTTATTTCTATGAATAAAAATAATAAGAATAATATTCTCATTTTTAAAGGTTCTACATTTTTGTGACTCCATTCCAATATTCTGCATAACAGTTGTTGTTCCTGACATATCCGCAAACCCAAATGCACAGATTGATGTCTGAATCACTGGCACTGGGGGAGTATTTACTTTGTTTTAATCATCATTGACCAATGCTGTGTTGCTGGCACAGATCTCCACCACTTGGGTTTTAAGCGTGGATTCGATGTGACACCACTCTTACAGTCAACAGTGTCACAATCAACTGTCAGTTTGCTAAGGAGCATTTGTACAAAATAGCAGGCTAAATGTTAGTATTTGTTATGGTTTTTGGCACTTTTATTTTGACATTGTCTTCAATTCAATAAAAAGTTATTTGTATAGCACTTTTAACAGTGGTCATTGTTGGAAAGCAGCTTTACAAAAATGACAATTATGCATATAAATGAAATAAATAAATGAAATAAATAAACAAATAAATAAAGGAAACCACGTGTATAAGCTTAACAGGAAACCCATCCTCATGTGTGTGATATCAGAAATCATGACCAGAACGCAGCCCCTGCTGTACTGTACTGTGTGCTGAATGTTTAATATAAGATTTTTTATTGTTGCGGACTCGGGTACAAAACTGTCCATGGGAATTTCAGCCCTAAACTATTGAGTGACTGCAGCCTCAGGTCATCACAGAAAAACTGCCTGCATCAGCCTAGTCCAAGAGCATCTTCAAGGTCAAGTGGAACCATCCCGAGCCACCACACACACATCCAAGCAGGACATACAGTATGTGGCCACCTTAGCAGCAACCAGAGACCTCCATGTGAAAAGAACTCCAAACAGAAAACTCCAGTCACATGCTTCGCAGTTGATTCACAGGCGTTGTTGGTTTGGCTGTAATAGTTATATTATTTCAATTCTAGGTTTTGCACAGGTGCTAATTTGCATCTATTTTGCTCATGTTACTATTAATGTTCACACTGTTTTTTTTTTTTGTTTGTTTGTTTGTTTGTTTTTCCTCCATTCTGGTCTCTGTTTACTGTTTATTTGTTCATATTTTACTGTGTGACCCAAAAAAAGCTTTTATTTTTTCATACTTTATAAAAGCTTTACATCATTAATAGAAATCTGTGATGGATTGGTGCCCCATCCATCCGCCTTGCGCCCTAAGTCTCCTGGTATAGGTCGCAGGCCCCTCCTCTACTCTTTAAACTGTATACAGAATAAAGTGATATAGACGACGGGTGAGTGCTAAAAGTAATTGCTTGCATAATTATGATTCTTCAATGTACCTGTGTTAAACTCTCTGCAAATCAGCAATCTGTTCTTGTCCATCTGTTAAAGATGCCATTGTTGAGTTGCTATTCTCAAGTGTGGAGTGCATGCTTTTGTAAAGAGAGATGATGTGCAGAGTCTACATTGATGAGGTCCACATATCCCAGACTTTAAGCAATTTCCCACTGGGGGTAATAAAGTTCTTTGTCTCTTGAATATGAACTCTCGTCCTACACATCGCCTACAGCTTATCATCATATTTTTTACATAAAGCATTATTAGCGACTTTAGGGAAAAATTGCAATATCTAGTAGACTGTTTAATATCACTGGAAATCTTTGACTCTGTAGGTTATCGTTTGGGACAGCGTTGCCTTTCACTACCCTTGCTGTGTAAATGATTGATTTACAGCACACTCAGTATGAGGATGCTGACGAAGTTCTCTGTGTTTTGAATTCACACTGTCCTGGCAAGAGTATTCACTCGCCTGCGTTAACATGCATATGAACTTGAGTAACATCCAATTCTTAATCCATAGGGTTTAATAAGATGTTGGCGAGCTATAACACCTTTGTGAAGGCTTTCCGCAAGGTTTAGGAGTGTGTTCATGGAATTTTTTTATTTTTTTATCATTCCTCCAGAAGCGCATTTTCAGTTCAGACACTCATGTTGGACAAGAAGGCCTGGCTTGAAGTCTCCGCCCCTAATTCATCCCAAAGGTCCAGTCAAGTTCACTGAAGTTCTTTCGCACGAAACACGCTTTGGTACAGAATACCGAGACATTTTGGACAATTTCATGCTCCCAATTTTGTGGGAATAGTTTCGGGATGAATCTTTTCTGTTCCAACATGACTGCACACCAGTGCACAAAGCAAGGCGCATAAAGACATGCAGGAACAGGCCTGCACAACAACAACAACAACAACAACAACAACAATAATAATAATAATAATAATAATAATAATAATACAAAGCTTTTTGAAATGTCTGACTCTCTACAGTATTTTAAGTTTTTAAAAGGGCTTCTGAATTGCAGAGTGCATTAAGGGATTTTTCTTTTTTTTACTATCTCTCCCAAAATCAGCTATGGGAGAAGAATTCTTGTTTTGATGGAATGTGCTTCTCTTTTTCAGCATACGCTCTCATTATGAAAAAATTGGTGCAGGTGTACCACACAAATGAAGGTTGAATACTGATAGCTATATATATTTTTTTTCTGGTCCATTGTGTAATGATTGAGAGTAGGAATATATTCATTTCAGCACATTGTGTGGAGTTGGATGGGAATATGGGCTTTTGTTGTATGTTCCTACGGAGGCTTTTATAGTATTTTGCAAACAAAAAGGGAACTTCTGTGTTCGTACAAATAAGAACATCTGCAAATGCATTATATTTACTGTTTGCCTCCTGCACACGGAAAAATGGCAATATACAGTTGACTGTTTAATATCACTGGGAATCTAATGTTAGTCAAATCAATAGGTTTTTAGTTATAATAAAAATAAAGGACAACGTAAAAGGTAATACGATTTACTAAGATTTACTAAGAGCGGATATATACGGGGGTTGGACAATGAAACTGAAGCGCCTGGTTTTAGACCACAATAATTCATTAGTATGTTGTAGGGCCTCTTTTTGCAGGCAATACAGCTTAAATTCAGCTTGGGAATGACAGATACAAGTCCTGCGCGGTGTCCAGAGGGATTTTGAGCCGTTATTCTTCTTGCAGAATAGTGTCCAGGTCACTACGTGATGCAGGTGGAGGAAAACGTTTCCTGACTCGCTCCTCCAAACCACCTCAAAGTGGCTCAATAATATTTAGATCTGGTGACTGTGCAGGACATGTGAGATGTTCAACTTCACTTTCATGTTCATCAAACCACCAGTCGTGCTGTGTGTATTGGTTCATTATCATCCTGATACATGGCACCACCCTCCGGATACAATGTTTGAACCACTGGGTGCACATGGTCCTCCAGAATGGTTCGTATTCCGTATTGGGCCTCGGGAATGCCATGATATCGCAGCCCAAACCATCACTGATCCGCCCTTATGCTTCACTCTGGTCATGTAACAGTCTGGGTGGTACAGTCGCTTCTTTGGGGCGTCTCCACACCGTAACTCTCCCGATGTGGGAAAGACAGTGAAGGTGGACTCATCAGAGAACAAAACATGTTTCACAGTGTCCACAGCACAAGATTTTCACTGCTGTCACCATTGAAACTGACTTTTGGCATCGGCACAAGTGACCACAGGTTTGACTATAGCAGCCCGGCCGTCTACATCGACCCTGTGAAGCTCCCGACCAACAGTTTTGGTGGAAACAGGAGAGTTGAGGTGCACATTTAATTCAGTGTTGTGAGTCGGGCAGCTTTGGTTTTATGTTTTTTGGCTACAAGCCGGGTTCGCACCCGGACATCCCCTTCAGACGGCTTCCTCTTGCGTCCACAGTTACTCCTGCTGGATGTGGTTCGTCCTCCTTGGTGGTGTGCTGACGTTACCCTGGATACCGCGGCTCTTGATACATCACAAAGACTTGCTGTCTTGGTCACAGTTGCCCCAGCGAGACAACAATGTGTCCTCTTTTGAACTCTGATATGTCACCCATAATGTCACCTTCACACTCTGCTCTTACTGGTGGAATGTGTGAAGATCAGCCACCAGGCTGGTCAAATTTGCCATGAAACCTCCAACACTAAATTGGCCAGTGTTTCAGTTTCATTGTTCAACTCCTGTATATCCATGATTTTTCTTCCTAATACATCCAGGACACTGATTTTATTTATTTATTTTTAATAGAAAGTAGCTTACAACTGAATTAAGCAGTTAAGGGTTATGTGCCTTGCTTTAGGGCTCAGAACTAGGAACTAAGAAATTCTCCAGTTAGCAGCACAGAGTCTCGACCACGATTGAGGCACGATTGCTTTGCAAATCTACGGGCAATGAACGACAATTAAATGTAAAATTGTGGCTGCTCATTATCATATTAATGGGGGTAAAATTGGGTGGAATAAAATGCGGTCTGGTTTCATTAAAAGGCGATTTAATGCCACTGGGACTGTGTAAGCTTGAGGTGTGAAATTTAGTTTAAGAGATAACAAGGAATCTTAGTGAGTGAATGATTTATTCAGTAAAGCATCACCACCTTCTATTTCCTTGTAGTAAACTAGACTTTCTTTTCATGTTCAAGCACATTTCAATGAACTTTTACATGCCGTCTCTTCTGAACTTTGCGCTACGGATAAACTGATTTGTGATTCTACTGCAGTGAAAATAAAATATCAAACCATCTTTTCTCATCTTTGTTCTGGTTACAAACCAGTTTCATGAGCAGCATGTTCGCTAGGCTTATTGGCATTAAAAAGAGCAGCGTGATTTTATGAACCTGACGCGAGATACCCTGTTTAAGTGCTGGAATCAGAGTTGCTGTGCTTGTCTACAGTAATGAGTGACAGCATGGTGTGATGAAGCTGGGCTGAACCTGATTGCCGTTTGATACTGAACTTTTTTATTCCTCTCAGAGCACAGCAATTTGTAAACAGTTATTTATTGCTAAAAATCAAAAGGTCCCTGTGAATAAGCCTCATTATAGAAAAATAATGTACGACTGCATGACAAGTGCATTAACATGAACCTGTGGTTTGCCGCACGACTGCTGTACGAAAACATCTTTTGCACAATCACCATCTGCGACTCAACAGTAGTGTAGGGAAGGTTTTAATGAATAATAGATAAAGGTCAGGGGTAATAGAACACACATGTGCTATGTACAGAAGTGGACTTTCTATTAAGCCATGGTACTGCAGGTAAAAATAAGAAGAATATTGCACATGATAGTGCACACAGGGGGAACAGCATATTGCCCGGAGTTATCGGGATAGAGGGGTTGTTGATTATTTTATTTCCGTATTCCTCCTGGCTGTAGAGGAGAATGGGTTCTTGAAGGAGTAAATGTTTCTGCTTATAACTGCCTTTCACTTCATTGTTCAGCTCATTACTTAGTGAAAAGACAAAACCAGTTATTGAGGTTCTCAGGACAAACTCGATCGCTGAGTTTCAGTCCATTGAAAAAGTGATAAGTAGTATTTGTGAATTTTTTTTTTTTTTCTGCTGGCAACTCACTTCCATTATTGCCATTTTGTGATAAAAATGTTCCATGTAATGGTGCTACTCCTGCAGCGGCCTGCTGTTTAATAGCTGTTTGTCTCTGTAATAGCAGAAGCTTGTTGTTTTGAGTTTGCTACATAAAATGTGGATGTAGTGATGTGGAAATATAGAGGAATATTTGTTTTACTATTGTTATTTTTATTTATTTATTTATTTATTTATTTTACATTTTTTACATTACATCATTTTTCATTTCATTTATTTTTTCACATTTAAAAAAATGTGTACATGTAAAAACAATATGTCCAATAATGTCTCCAATTTATTAGTTTACATGGGGAAATTATTTAAAAAAAAACATAATAAAAGCTCATATACACATATACACTGATCAACTGTAACATTAACACCACACAATATTAACACATTCAAACTGATGATCAATTCTACTCCGGTAAACGGCTGACCGGATCATGGACACCCAACGCTCACCCATACCCGTGTGGACCAAACGCCAGCCCATCCAGTCCCGTCCAACATAAAAGGCCTCCAAACCCCCAGATCTCAATCTGATCAAGCACCCTGGGATTCGCTGAACGAACAAGAAATATAAATAAATATAGATTTGTTAAATGTCTATTATTTACTATTTAAGTACAGATAGACCCAGTATGTACTGTCCGTTATGGTATCTTTACATTTATTGCGTGTTAAAAACCCTTATCCAAGGCAACTTACATTTCTATTCATTTGGGTGGTTTCAGCTTGGTGGTGATGGAGGCTTGAACCTGTAACCTTCAGTCCAGTAATCCTGTGTCGTAACCACTGGGTGACCCTGATCCCATCAGCCCAACCAATTAAATGTGATTCTTCTGATTAGCAGATTATTAGTATTAGACATTCTGACACCCTTCACTGAAAGTTGCGAAACAATCAAGTTCCACCGCTCAGAGGTCAAAGTCGGGATGCGATGCAACATTTGGATGCATGCCAGCTCCTGCTATTATACCTCCATGGTTGTTTCATTAGCAGCATCAGGACGGTCCTTTATTGTCCGCTTAGAGATTTATGTGATAACTGAGGATGGTTTGACTTCTACAGCTACAAAGGTGGCCTGGATTGCATTGACACAAGCAGCCTCACTGTGATGGATTTCGACTGCAGAAGCTTGAATAGTTTAAAGACTGAAATTGCCACAAAGATGTTTGTCTCCATCAGTGAACAATTGATAACCTTCAGAAAGTGGACTTTATGTGAGCTAAAACACATTTCCTGTTTTACAATTACACTTTTAACCCCAGAGAAAACAGTTACAGAACGGATTTATGTACATCCTCCAGTATCACCCAAATGGTAGTTTTCTTTTGAGTCTGAAAGCTTTTCCTAATATTTATCTTAAGGTGTTTTTCTTGCCACCACTGAACAGCACTGGCTCATTATATATACACTCAGCTAAAGGATTATTAGGACCACCACACTAATACGGTGTTTGACCCCCTTTCGCCTTCAGAACTGCTTTAATTCTACGTGGCATTGATTCAACAAGGTGCTGAAAGCTTTCTTTAGAAATGTTGGCCCGTATTGATAGGAGAGCATCTTGTAGTTGATGGAGATTTGTGGGATGCACATCCAGGGCACGAAGCTCCCGTTCCACCACATCCCAAAGATGCTCTATTGGGTTGAGATCTGGTGACTGTGGGGGCCATTTTAGTACAGTGAACTCATTGTCATGTTCAAGAAACCAATTTGAAATGATTCGAGCTTTGTGACATGGTGCATTATCCTGCTGGAAGTAACCATCAGAGGATGGAGACATGGTGGTCATAAAGGGATGGACATGGTCAGAAACAATGCTCAGGTAGGCTGTGGCATTTAAACCATGCCCAATTGGCACTAAGGGGCCTAAAGTGAGCCAAGAAAAGATCCCCCACACCATTACACCACCAGCACCAGCCTGCACAGTGGTAACAAGGCATGATGGATCCATGTTCTCATTCTGTTTACGCCAAATTCTGACTCTACCATTTGAACGTCTCAACAGAAATTCAGACTCATCAGACCAGGCAACATTTTTCCAGTCTTCAACTGTCCAATTTTGGTGAGCTCCTGCAAATTGTGGCCTCTTTTTCCTATGTGTAGTGGAGATGAGTGGTACCCGGTGGGGTCTTCTGCTGTTGTAGCCCATCCGCCTCAAGGTCGTGCGTGTTGTGGCTTCACAAATGCTTTGCTGCAGACCTCGGTTGTAACTGGTGGTTATTTCAGTCAAAGTTGCTCTTCTATCAGCTTGAATCAGTCGCCCATCCTCCTCTGACCTCTAGCATCAACAAGGCGTTTCCGCCCACAGGACTGACACATACTGGATGTTTTTCCCTTTTCACACCAGTCTTTGTAAACCCTAGAAATGGTTGCGCGTGAAAATCCCAGTAACTGAGCAGATTGTGAAATACTCAGACCAGCCCATCTGGCACCAGCAACCATGCCACGCTCAAAATGGCTTAAATCACCTTTCTGTCCCATTCTGACATTCAGTTTGGAGTTCAGGAGATTGTCTTGACCAGGACCACACCCCTAAATGCAGTGAAGCAACTGCCATGTGACTGGTTGATTAGATAATTGCATTAATGAGAAATTGAACAGGTGTCCCTAATAATCCTTTATATATATAAAGATTTTTTACTTTTGTAAAACTGTTTTGTGACAATATCCATTGTTGAAGGTGCTGTACAAATAAAATTTGTTTGACTTAAATGGAGTTAGCACAGCTACAGTATGTACACCAATCTTACATCACACTGTATCTCATGGCACTGGACAGATACCTGATACTGGTGTCAGTCTGTGTATCTTATGTATCTTTAATCACATTGATTATTTTTTTGAGCAAGCTTAGATTTTCAGCCCAGCATTTGGACTACGTCTAGATATAAGTTGGTCCGGTCCAAAGCAGCATCACCATTTGAGCCTCTTGTGAAAGCAAACCCAATTTTTATTTCCTTTGTTTTACTGCTTTTACTTTAGTTTAATTTTTAATGTATTTATTGAATAAGGTTAAAATGTGTATAATGTGCTTCTCTTTACAGTCCTATCCTATGTGTGAATACATACATATGCAAGAGGTCTAATCTGATGACAGGTAAGTACAAAGGCACAGGGGGCAAAAAACAGGCAAATGGCTAAAGGTGTATTGTGTGAACAAGATGAGAATCATTATAATTAAAAAGCCAGTGACACGGGACAAACCTAACGGAAAAGCCGTGAGATTGCACGGGCTGGAAGGTGAGCGCGGTGTAAACTGCACTGTGTTCATCTTCATTTGCATGCATCTTATTTGTCATTTGATTCAGAGACATATGTGATGCATAGAAAGAGATTTAGTGGCGATATTAACATCACAATGAGTCGGGCCAGCGTGTGCAGACTTGTAATCACGCTATTCATGTTTTTAACAAGTTCCTGACTGAATGGGGAAGGAGAAGAGTGACTGTGGTTCAGTAAAGTTACTCAACATTTTATATTTAACACTGAAGCTCTATGCAACAGAAAACCTCCCAGTTTTATCAATTACACTGTGATAGAATATTCGATTATAAAACGGAGATAAGATTACATTTTCTGACCAATCGAAACACCAAGCTATATCACAGTGCAGCTTAACCTTCAGCTGTGATTGGTTAGAATGTATTCATTCATTTTGTGAATCTATATTAATGCATGTATTCTTATGCATTATTGTATCCATAGAAACAGCTCATACACAAAAAATGATGGACGGATTAGTATTACAGTGTGACAGGTTCAAAAACTAAACATGTTTAACAAAGATTAATGAAAATCTGATTGATGGGATAAAATCATTTTTTTAGAAAATGTCCATTAAACATTTATGGAAGGAGTCTCCAGTTTCAACACTTAGCTGCTTTTTAGGTTTGTAAATGACTTAAATGACCCGTGTGAGCATTTTGGCAACGAAAATACTTTGGAGCAGCAGCTTATAAAGCTGTTGTATGTAAGACACAAATAAGAGCAACTTCAATAAGCTGACTCTGGTGAATGGCATCCCACTTCCTGATCTGTGTGCTATTACTGTAAATACACGTGTCAATAGATGCGTATGCTATTTGCTTTGAAACTCTCAAGATCCAGATGGAAGCCCCCAAAAAAACAGTATACCAGTGGAATATCGATTCTGGCCGACAACAACCAGACACTGTAGTTCTGTCTCCAGCTCGTTCAGCTAAATGCCGGAGCAGTTCCAGTCCTGCATCTTTCAGATGATGTTGGCTGTGATAAGTTCCCCAGTACCTGGGTTGCTTCTCTGCTCCCTTTTGTTTTGTTTTGTTGTTTGTTTGTTTTATTTTTATTTGCCTTTTTAGTTTAAATTGTTGGCTAAAATGTTCTTTATTCACAGTTCAGTTCTTTCTCATAGGTGTTTCAGTTTGTTCCAATTAGTTTTTGGTTTCATGTGTGTGTGTGTGTGTGTGTGTGTGTGTGTGTGTGTGTGTGTGTGTGTGTGTGTGTGTGTGTGTGTGTGTGTGTGTGTGTGTGTGTGTGTTTGTGTCTTGCATCTGTTTTCATTTGTTGTTTTGTTCCTGGTGTTTTGGGGTTTATTTTCCAGTTTGATCTTCATTTTGGTTTTCTAGTCTGTCTATTTTGCACTTACAGCCCCGCCCACCTTCGTACATGACACCCTGCAAAGTCTTCAGGAAAAAGTAATTTACACTTTTTTGGTTTTGTAGTAAAATACCATAACTATAAATTGTAACTATAGTAACCGTAACTACACTGTAAACCCTAATGCTCGAACGAATGAAACACATTAAGTAGTGTTAACTTAAATAATTGCAATTAGGTCAAATTAATAGACTTTTTTGAGTATTTTGAACTTTTTGGCATTTATGAGTTTGTAGAAATGACACTTTTCAAGTTAGCTGAACAAATTCTACATTTTATGTAATTGCAAGTACTTGTAAAATCTATAGCGCAGGTGGGGCTCAGTGGTAAATGTTTCGCCTGCCGTGCCGAAGGCCCGGGTTCGATTCAAACATTTTTTTTTTATTTGCACAAGTTCAAGTTCAGTTTACTTAAAATTGGAAACATCATTACTTAAACAATTTGATGTAACTGATTACCTCAAATATTTTGACTTTTGCCAACTTAATCGGGTTTACAGTGTATAAATTGTTACAGTTTCCAGTATGTTGTTAAATAATAACGGATCTGACAGTCCAGATGACTTGTAAGATTAATTAAAACCCTTAAAACACAAGCAGCACAGATACGTACTGACAACTCGGCATAGGTCAACAATTACAAAATATTTATGCACTTATATAGAAGCTTAGTTGGTGTGTGTTTACGTGGAGGCTTCAGACCTCAAACTGTGTGTTTGTGTTTTCGGATTTGTCAGGTAGAACAAACGTCATCATTACTTTCATAAAGCGTAAATTTTACAGCTACCGGAATATGGGAATGTAAAATGTAGGACTTTCAAAATGAGCAAATTATTGTTATTTTTTGGTCATGGAAACAACTGAAAACATCCATAGAAGCACACGAGTGTGTGTATTTGTTATTTGTTGTTTTTCTTTGCCTTTGTGACCCAGTTCCTAATTTTTCTCTCAGTCGTGTTTGGGTAAAATAACCGAAACTTCAGTTCATCATATTAACTATTTTGTGCTGAAATAAAGTGATATGTCTCTCTGTTCCGCCCAATCCTGAGCACTATATATGTTCATTATAAGCAAATAATAGCTAAAATGCTCTGAGCTGTAAGGGCTCTCCGCCCTATTTCTGTGTCACCAGCCTGTCCACTTGTGATGATGACACAAAGGGATCACCGTCCGTAACCTCGCGTCAGGATTGTCCGTCATCCCCCTAAAGCATTTGGCCAAAACCTTCACAGAACCTTTGTCAGGAAGCGCAGGTGCTGTACTAGTCTCTCTTTTTTTGTTTATTATTATTATTTTATTTTCTAATGACAATAATGTTCAGTGGGCAGGAGACACACGTCTCCGAGGGAAGGTTCTCATCTATTTTCGTATGAAGGTACAATCTGAAATGTTCTATTCCTCATAAAAAAGATAACAGATATGAACAAAGATTTGGGCATAGTACAGTATTATTAATTTTTAACCTGACAAAAATACTGAACAGTGACGTGATTTACATCATGGCTTTTACAGCAGCTTCAAACAAAAAAAGCACCTGTTTTCCACATTTGAATAAACCATGGTGCTCCTGTCAGAAACCCTCACGTCTCGAGCCAGACGGAAGCCCAAGCACGGATGGGATGTGGAACAGTAATGACTTTCTCCCGAGTAACGGCAAGGACCCGAATGCCTTCAGGCTTCCCACCACGGTCTCGGAATGTTATTCAGCTGTCTCATAGAGCTGGCATAAATCTTCTCCTCTCCACAGTTTCCTCCTCACCAGCACGGTCGAAGTCCTACAGATTGCTAGGTTTGCTCATTACACTAATGGATTGACTCCAGGTCCGAGCAGTCAATAACTGAGCTCTTCACATGCACTCCAAAATCAATGTGCTGCTCTGCGTGGCGCTCGCCCAAGATCCGTTTCTAAAGATTTCAGTTACAGGAGCCTTGATCATAGCCTTGAGTTCTGAACATATTGATAAACTGATCATTCAGAACGCTCCTCCATGTTTTCTCCTCGCCTCGGAATGAAGCCAAGTAATAATACAGAGCTTGCGTAATGGAAAACCTTTATTTTGTTTCATTTTTATTATTACAAAAGCAAAATGTACTTCTGTAGACAGATTCATTTGAAATGCTTCAAGTCTCAGAATTATATATGGGGAAATAAAGGTAGACAGTAAAAATCCCCAGTGTTGACTTTATATAACTAGATAAACACTGTAGAGCGAGTCTGAACCGACATAAACACTGTAAAGTGTAAATTCGACACTGGCGATCTACATGTGGGTCTACAAATCAAATAAGAAAAAAAATTACATGAATTTAATAAACAATAAAATGTGCATTAATTGAGTACAAATACAGCAATTAAAATTATTATCAACCTGATCTGAGTGTTATATACAAGTAAATGTCAGGCAACAAGAAAAGTTAGTTAAATGTTAAAGTTGCTTTGTTGTTGTTGTTGTTGTTGTTGTTTAGATTTTTTTTCCAACAATAATAGTATAAAGAATAAGATGCTGCCTTAAAAGCATGTCAAAAATAAAGATGAAAAATGCTAATAGCAAATGTTTATTTTGATTATTTATTTATTTACTTACTTGAAAATATCTGTGGAAATCTTTAATTATTTATTTATTTATATATTTATTTATTTATATTATTTTGTTTAAATTATTTTTTATTTATATATATATATTTTTTTTTTGTTTGACAGCGATATAGTCTCATTATAACAGCATTTGCTGGACTAATTCCTCCTGACAAATTTGTAACCATCACTGGCAGAAAGTTCAGTCTCATTTTTGAGCACACGCTAATTGAAAGCGTCAGATAATTCTTTTTTTTTTTTCTTCTTCAAATTTTAGCATGCACAAGATTGAACACCATGTATTACACAACTGCGCTGATGGATTCTGATTGGTCTGATTGGTGTTGATTAATTCTCTATAACCGCAGAAGGGTTTTATTTATATTAATTTCCTGTTCTTATAAGTTTATCATTTCTGGATAATCATGTAAAGTGGGTCTGCTTTGATTCCCAGGGTACACCTTGGACAGGGTGTCAATCCATTGCAGGGCACACACACACACACACACACACACACACACACACACACACACACACACACACACACACACACACACACACACACACACACACACACACAAAATAAGTAGCAGAAGAAGAAGAAAGAATAGCGGTGCAGACTATTAACATTTTATGATGTCCGCGGTGCTGTGTGGTGTTAAATATGCTAAATACAGATTTATGGCTAGCGTTAGTCACAAACTTCAACCGTGTGACATTTTATATTGCAACAGAGTTAATTGTGTAAATGTTGAATTTACGTTATGTTTTAGGATAAACTTGATTAGGGAGCATTTATAGAAGGAGTCTCCAGTCCAAGGTGAAGCTGTAACTTGTAAACACACACACACACACACACACACACACACACACACACACACACACACACACACACACACACACACACACAGTGTTTTATTTCCTTACTGATTATTCATAACGGACATTCATAAAACATCTTGCTGGTCGTTAACCTTCACCTTTAATTTCTTTGTGTGGACGTGAAACTTCTCTTGGAGCTCTTTTAACTGATGACGTCTTTAAAGTTAAGGCGATAAACTCCAACAAGGAGCTCAGATACGATCTGTATGAAGGCATATTACGTCTTATGCGCGGCTTTTATGAGAGAGGAAAAGTGCTGGTGACTCAGAAAGAACATGAGAGCTGCACTGACTCACTGAAAGACACGACGACCTCAGGAGAGAGACGCAGATGTGCCGTGTCACTGAAATATGGATAAAAAAGAAATACTTGAGAGGACATTTTGTTTGAGCGCGCGGGAGCCTTGTAAAAAAAAAAAAAAAATCTGAATGCTGTTCTAGTTTTAAAAAAACAACAATATTAATCACATGAGTCATACTTTAGTTTTTACAAGAGAAAATAAGAAAACCTGAAGTTACCTGTGACTATATTGTAACTAGTAGAAATACACATTTTAAATCGTATGTGACATTTATAAAGTAAAAACTCCCTTTATTTCTGTACATAATCTCCTGCTACACTAAGTCAATTATCCCAGTGTTTCATTATTGCTTAGACACCATCAAGGTAGAAAGTTTTCTCCCTGGCCTTCCAGGAACTCCTTTTGCCTCTTCATTCACCAGAAATTTCATCACAAGTCCGAGTTTGACTTGAACGCCCTCATATATATATTTTTTAATTTATTTATTTTTTTATCAGTGGAATGTTTTTTTTTTTCCCAGAAATACTAATATACTGATTACTTTTATTCGTCCCACAGTTGGGAAATTTCTATTAAAATGTAAACTATAAGAATAATATAGTGGTTGTAGTAATTGAATTGCAAGAAATAGAGGAGTTTAAATATTTAGGGTGAAGAGAAGTGAAGAGGAGAGAAAAGGCAGGGTGGAACGAGTGGAGAAGAGCAGCAGGAGTGACCTGTGACAGAATGGCATCGGCAAGAATGAAAGGGAAAGTACAGGACAGAAGTGAGAGCGGCGATGTTGTGCGGTTCTGAAATGGTTCAGCTGACACAGCTGGAGGTGGCAGAGCTGAAGATGTTTGCTTTGGGATGGACAGAATTAGGAGTGAGCATATTTGAGGGACAGTGCAGGTAGGACAATTTGGGGACAAAGTTAAAGAAGCCAGATTGAGATGGTTTGGACATGTGCAGAGGACGGATGAGGAGAATATCGGGAGGAGAACGTTAGAGACGGAGCTGCCAGGATGCGGTGAGGGAGGAGATGAAGGAGGTTAGAGTGACAAAGGAGGACGTGGTACACAGAGTTAGATGGAGTCAAATGGTCCGTTGTGAGGACTACTAACAGGAGCAGCCAAAAGAAGAAGAAGAAGAAGAAGAAGATATAAAAAAAAACTCTCTAGAAGCATCGTCTCTGCACCTCACTCATTTCTTAGTAGATTGTTTTTCATATTTATATAGACTGCAAAACTGCTAGGATGAATTTCTTATTCTATAAAGAGATTTTTTTTTTTAATTGAAAAGTGACAACAAAAATAAAACAAACTGGGTGGAAA
>JAAGKR010003831.1:0-5000 GCA_011419295.1 Clarias macrocephalus
GTGTGTGTGTGTGTGTGTGTGTGTGCTCACCAAATGGCAAGTCTAAAGTGAAAAACCATACAAACATACTAACATTTTTACAGTAATACATAATACATTGCACAGGCCACTGAGCCACTGGGTTTTATACATTATATAATAAACACACACACACACACACACACACACACACACATACACACACACGTACACACGCAGTGTCCTTGAGTGTGCTTTGATGATCTGTGAACAGTGCTAAGGATTAGTGCGAGATTGTGACGCTAATCTGTTCGTTCTGCGAGTTAATATAAATTCTCACGGCCATAAACTTCCCTCCTCGAACTCTGCATTCTGATTGGTCGGAAGGCTGTTGATTAATTTCCTGTAACAGCAGGTTGTCTTATTAACTTCAAGAGAGAACGTGTTTATTACAGCTGTTTCTTGGATATTAAACATAGCCAAAAATGGATAAAATGAATGTTGTGATGTTTAATTATAATTAATAAAAATTGTCAAATGTTTGTAAAGTTAAAGGAATAAACCACTTAATGAACTGCAGTGTTGTCTAACATGTTGAGTAGTTTGTGTTGTGTATTACATGTTGTGTGTTAAAGTATGTGTGAAGTGGTGCATATTAAGTACTATGTAGTGTGTGTTAAATGTAAATTATTGTCATAAAGTTATTAGTGCGAAATGTGTTACGCAATATGTTACCTGTTAATTTTTGTCTGTTAAGTGTTAAGTGATTAAGTATTGTGGGCATGTATTCTGTGTTGAATATACAATATTGTGTACTCAGTATTGTGTGTTAAATGTTAGGAAATATGTGTGAAATTTAAATTATTTTGTGTTACGTATTGTGTGCTAAGTGTGATATACAGTATAGTGTGTGGCGGATAAACTATTGTGTGTTAGCTGCTAATTATTGTAATTATTGTTAAGTACTATTTATTGTGTGTTAAGTGTGACATTTTGTGTGTTAAGTATTGTGCGTCATGTGTTTGCGTAAAGTTTTATGTACTGAATTTTATTTGTTACTTTTTTGTATAAATTATTGTGTTAAATGTTAAGAACCGTGTGTTACATATTAAGTATTGTGTTTAAAGGGAAACGTTTTATGTGTTAAATGTTGTGCGCTATGTTGTGTAAATTTATGTTGTACATATGTGTATGTAAATATATGATATATGTAAATTGTGTGTTAAGTGTTAGCTATTGTGTGTTGTGTTTTGAATGTTATGTGTTATGTATTGTGTCTTAAGTATTGTCTGTTAAATTTATAGTATTCATATATAATATGTAATCAGTTTTCCGTGCTAAGAAAATCTGTGTTAAATGTAAATTAATGTGTGTTAAGTATCGTGTGCTTAGTGTTTTTATATATATAGTGTGTAAAGTGTTTTTGTCTCTTAAGTGTTGTGTGTTAAATGAAACACTTTGTGTGTTAAGTATTGTATGTTATGTTGTTTATTGTGTGTTATGAACTAAATGTGAAGTTTACACTTTTTGCATGAAGTTTTAAATGTGGTTTGTAAAGTACTGTGTCTTACATATTAAATACTGTGTGTTAGGTTTTGTGTGAGGTAGGTTTAATATAGTGTTAAGCAATACATATTGTGTGGTAAGTGTTAATTAATGTGTATTAAGTGTGGTATTTTAAAAGGTGTGCATTGTGTGTTAAGTATTGTTACGTTTATTTCTTCATGTTAAGTGTTACATTGTTATTGTGTGTAGTGTTTGTTGTATTATGTATTAAATGTTATGTTTTGTGCACTGAGTATTACATGTGTGTGTGTGTGTGTGTGTGTGTAAAGTATTATGTGAAGTGTTAAGTACTGTGTGCTAAGTATTGTGTGGTAAGTGTTAGGTATTGTGTAGTAAAAGGTATTGTGTGTATGTTTTGTGTGTTAGGTTGTACGTTGAGTTTTCCACATGTGTGGTCTGTAATGTTGCAAAAGCAGCCAATGTAACAGCACATACAAACTTGTCCTGTAGAGGATGTTGTCTTTTCTCTTAACTGACGTGTTTGATTTAAGACGTTACAGGTGTACACAACCTCAGAAGTTGAAGTGCACGGTGGTCAGCGTAGCAGCGTAGTGCATAGGGCACAATTTGAATTGTGCCTTCTGCTTTTAGTGACATCATCATCACCACATAACCACGTACAGCATCATAGTACAGTGTGAATGCTAGAGCGCTCCGGATCACACCATACACACACTGCTCTCTGCCCAACTCATCATTTTTCCCACGACAGAGTAAAAATAAACAGCTCACCTTCTCTACATGTGTGTGTGTGTGTGTGTGTGTGTGTGTGTGTGTGTGTGTGTGAGTGTGTGAGTGTGTGTATGACAGAGTGAGTGGGTGAGTGAGTGAGTGTGACAGACGGATGGACAGGATCCCACACCCAGCCACAAATTCCACTAACCTGCTGCTTGCCAAACACTTATAGGACACACACACACACACACACACACACACACACACACATGCATACACATACACACACCAGTGATTAATCTGTCAGGTGTGTGTGGCAATTAATGCTCAGTAATTGCTTCATCTTGTTTAGAGTTGCTCTGAATTATTTTATTATTTTATTTAATTTTTTTCTTTTCTGTCTTGATTGATCTTTGTGTGGGATTTTTGTAGATTAGAAACTCTGTGAGCAATCACATAATAAAGCAGGTCATGAATCGCAATGAAACCTGCAAATTGACATTTATACACAGGTTGTAAACATGAATAATGATGTATGCAAATAATCTCAGTTTCATTTCCCAAAAGCAAGTTTATCTTAAAGATAACATTGAAAAGGTGAAACTATTTCCTAGAAAAAGTTGTAGCTCAGCAGCTATGCTCATACCTACATAGGAGTAACATGTCAGGATTTCGGCCTCATCATAGCACAGAGACAGCGCAGATTAAAGTGGTCAATGACCTGGTACTGATCTCTGATCAGGGTTGTGTGTCCTTGCTTGCTTTGCTTGACTTTAGTGCAGCTTTTCACATAAATGATCATACTATTCCTTGATTGATATATCTAATCCTTGATAGATTAGAAAATGATGTAGGGGTTAACTGGAGTAGGAGTAGCAACGGCTCTCTCCTGGCTTAGGTCTGTAGATGCAAATGGTGATTATTCTATATATATTAAAGTGACGTTTGGCGTTCCACAAGGTTCTATTTAAGGCCCACTGTTATTTTCTCTCTATTTCCTTTTTCTGGGCAACATAATTAGTAAGCATGGTATTAGTTTCCACTGTTATGCTGATGACACACAGCTATATGCCTCAGCAAAGCCAGACAAGAGAGAGACACAAACTTAATAATGTTGAGGAATGTGTAAAGGACATTAGACACTGGACGCTTATAAACGTCCTTATACTTAATTCTGGCAAGACAGAAGTTCTGGTACTAGGAAAAACATGCAGCTAAAAAAGATTCCCTTATTTGCCGCATGTACCTCACATCACAGTGAAATATTTTTTTTGCATTATCCAATTAGGAAGCTGGGGTAAGAGTGCATAGTCAGCAAGGATACAGTTCTCCTGGAGGAGATAGGGTTAAGGGCCTTGCTCAAGGGCTCAACAGTGGAAGCCTGGCGGTGCTGGGGCATGAAACTGTGACCTTCCGATCAATAGCCCTGTAACCCACAGCCTTAACTGAGACACCACAGACACCACTGCCTAAGCTTTCTGATCACACAGTAACTTTGGATAGCTGTAAATCTGCGTAGCCTTCACAGAAATATTGTCAAGATACAAAATATAATAACACTACTTGATGCAGAAAAACTAATTCATGTTTTTGTCAACTCTAGGTTGGATTATTGTAATGCCTTACTTTCTGGATGTTCTACTAAGTGCACAAACAAATTCCAGTTAGCCCAGAATTCAGCAGTTTGTGAGTCCTTACTAGAGCCTGGAGATAGAAGGACCTTACCCAAATAAATCTTATCTACATGTCACTGGTTTCCAGTGAAATGTCAAATTTATTTAAAAATGCTATTATTTAACTTTAAAGCACTAAATGAGTTCACAGCACATAACCTGAATAAACAGTTGGTATTTTATAATTTGCCAAGACTATGGCATTTAAAGGTGCAGGCTATTTGTTAGTACCTAGTATAATAAAGACTACAGCGCTTCCCACAGTTATGAAATAGCTTTCCAATTCATGTTTGGGACTCAGAAACGTATTTGTTTTGTCACACCTTCTGTGATCCAGCCTTTTATTATGGTTATATCAGTGTAAATTGTGAATAATTTGGCAAAATGCTATAAATTCAGCTACTACTTTTTTGTCCCAATGTATAAATCAGCCTGTAGTTAATTTTTTTGCAATGTAAATATGCAATTTAGTGTCAAAATTTGTCTTGATTAGGTTTTTATAACATATATTATTCAAATTCATACATTATGTTTTTTAGTGAAAAGGGAAAAAAAATTCTTTTTTAATTACAATGTTTGCTAAGAATCATGAAAACAAATCAGAAAATATAAAACCTTAAAATCCATTATTAGTTAGCCTTTTTCCCCTACCAGTTTTCATTTAAATTTTTTTATAACATTATCACCTTTTCATACTACAAGGATGAACTGTATAAGCACCGATTGGGTAATGACCAACTGCATATAAGTATGAGGCCCCATAAGTTTTTAATAGATTTCAGAAATCCAGAATTGAGAGTGGGGCATAGCAGACATTACCAGGTATAACAAACGCATGTATCATGTATGTAACCTGATCATGCATTTTCTGAGTGTTGCAGCATTATCTCTCTGCTAAATTTATTCTCTAAATATTACCATTGTATATATTAAAATGCATCATGGCTCAAAAATGATAAATAATTTTTAATAACACTTTTGATGTACACACTAGTAAATTAAAGTATATATATATATATATATATATTTATTATTACTAAAATGTACCTCTGCTACACGATTGCACTAATCCCAGCATTTCACTAGTGCTTGGTTGCAATCAAGTTATGATATGACTGCCTACTTCAT
>JAAGKR010003831.1:7500-30013 GCA_011419295.1 Clarias macrocephalus
TTTGCCTAATCTTATTTTTATACTTGAGACCCACACAAACATGAAGCATATGTCCATTTTTATGAAGGGGTGACATTTTGAGATCTGAGTACACAACTCATAATTTCATCATGTGAAGGGGTTTCCCAGGCCACCACACACACGTTCAGAATGAAACTAGTAAAAGTATAATATCAGTTACAAGTTAAACCATATAACGTTGTGAATTAATGCAGTGTTGTAATTTCCTGACACATGACCTGAGATCGTATGAAGAAATGAAAAGCAAGAAGTTGACAGAGAAATAACTTATGATATAATAACGCGTATCATAAAGGTCGGCTCGCTACAAGTTTTTCCCTGATGACTGGAGTTACAGTTAGTAAACTTACGGGGATTTCTGGGAAAAAAAAAAACTTTAGTTACCAAAGACTGTAGCTGGAAGTGAAAATTTAAAGCATACTAATCTGCTGATGATTATGATGTAATGTGGTTTCTCACTGTCTTGTAGGCTTAAGGAGATTTCGAAAAGATTATAAAACGGCAGGAAAGGAAATTGCTTACTGAGGGGTTTTAATATTAGTACTTTTCATTTAAAGTCTTCACTCTATCATCTATATCACTATTGCCAGAGGATATTTATGAGCTTAATCGGGGCCTTCAGTTCAATTATTTCAAGGTTAGTCTGTATTCAACTGTGATGTCCCCATGTTGTTACCGCACATAAAAAACATTGAGCTTCTCCAGGTCCTTGAAGCTATGCATCAAGCTGGGGTATTAAAATAACATCTCAAGTCAGCACAAGGTTCTCTGAAGTAGAACACATACAGTATATGTGTGTGTGTGTGTGTGTGTGTGTGTGTGTGTGTGTGTGTGTGTGTGTGTGTGTGTGCGTGTGTGTGTGTATCTGTGTATTTGTTACAGTAATGCAAGTTACTGCACGAGTATATGCCTGTGAGCGTCTGTATGTAAGGATGGAGGGCAGACATACCTGCTGTTTATTAGGTATTTTCCAAGAATTAATGTTGATACACGCACAGCTTATTAGATTAGAAGTCAAGAAAACCCCCTACAATTCCGTTTAGGATAAAAATAATGAAGGAGACGTGGGAGGCTCGATTCCCATCGTTAGAAAGCGAAAGTGATTACCTGTGATGTTGAGTCAGTGGCTATAGGTGTGTGTGTGTGTGTGTGTGTGTGTATGGGTGTATATTTATTTATACTAGTTTCATCTACTTAATTGTCCATAATACGGTATGTGTACAATATGCATAGCTACTGTAAACCCTAATGCTGAAAGTAATTAAAAATATTAAGTACTGTTAACTTAAATAATTACAATTAGTTCCAATTAATAGCGCTTGATGAGTATTTAGAACTTTTTGGTATTTATGAGTTTGTAGAAATGACACTTTTCAAGTTAGCTGAACAAATTTGATATTTTAAGTAACTGTAAGTACTTAAGTAACAGTAACTATCACCTTAAAGTTCCACCAACTTAAAATCAGCCGGAAAGCAGCTGAAAGACCAATGACAGTTTATTTGATTTGCAACAACAAAAAATAATTTATAATTGCTATTAAATAATATGAGTTAGGCTACTTAATAATGTAAGTAAAGAATGATTAATATGAATGAGTACAATAAACAAATAGTTTTGTTTACTAAAAATTTTATGTAACTGAGTTTTGCAAACTTATTTCGGTTGTTAGTGTATACTGTTCAAGTCAAACTGGGACTTGTTATGAAATTTCTGGTGAATGAAGGGGTGAAAGCAATTGACATTTACAAAAGACTTCAAGCACAGTAGGGTGATGAGACTCTTAGCCGGAGCGAAACATTTGGACGGTGCAAACTTTTTAAAGAAGGCCGTACATCCATGAATGACGTAAGTGACGTAAGCGACAAGTGCATTAGCGTAGCAGGGGATTATGTAGAGAAATAAAGAGAGTTTTTACTCTCGTAAGCGTGTTCTGTTATTTGGAACAATCAAAGATTGTCTGGAACACACCTTAAATACACAGTATATCAATATACTGTCAAATCTAACAATTGCTCAAGTAACTTGACTCCCAGAAGTTGCAGGCTGTGTGTTTGTTGGGATTTGAGCTCACAATCACCTGACAATAAGGTGAACACTTTAGGGTTGTATCACTTTGGAGCCATAATTTAAATGTTTTCTTAAATCTTAAGCTGATAAATTAGGGGATCAAACGGGCCATAGTCAAATAATTTGGCCTGACAGTGAATCATATTTCATATAGGAAATTAGTAATGTAAGACAAGGGAATGGGTTTCCCTATTCCTGATAAAAAAATAGAAAATTGAATTTTTTTTGGTGTGAATAGTTTTGTGGTGGTTTTAATCAAGCTCTTTTTTTTTTTTTTTTGCCATTGTTAGGACTTATAAAACACATCCACAATATTTTCCATGACATTTCTACAAAAAAAAAAAAAAAAACGTTACAATGCCAAGGTTAACATTTTTTGTTTAATGTTTACCTTGCTTCAGTTTGTTAATGCTCCTTACAGTATGTAATCCTCTCAACGTTGGTACCCACTGTATAAGTTATAGTTAAACAACTTTTTACTGTATGTGAGACAACTTTCCCCAGTAAATGTCTCTAATTTAAGTCTGTGTCCATTTAGAAAGCTGGCAGGGTGCCGAGCCTAACACCTCTGGAGTCTTGAGAGTGTCAAGTCTCCCAAAGAGAGAAGGAAGTTTAATGTGTTTATTTAGACCATCTTTTGTTTTAAAGCTGTTTAAATTAACCAAATGTTACGTGCCCGCCCTGTCATTTACTAAAAACAAATACTTCCAGAGTGCATAATGATGCTAAAAATGTTAGATATGTTAGCCAGACATTTTCTCTCTCACCTATAATGCAAATATTATATTATAATTGATATATTACTTGTTTACATATACTACAAAGATTGTTCAAGTTAAAGTGGATCTTTTGAATAACAGACTGAGAGTACATCTGCTACACTAATACACTTATCCCAGCATTTCACTAGTGCTTGGATACCATCAAGGTAGAAAGTTTTCTTTGTACACTGCGCCATGATCGGACTGCCTGCTGCACGGCAGAAACGCCGGCCTCCCAGGAACTCCTTTAACATGTGGAAATGTCTTGTACATGATACACTGTAGTATCTGGGTGATAGTCAAAATTTATGAACTTGTTTATTTATTATGATTTCTATATGAATTTAGCATGACACATACTTTTCACATGTTTGATTTTTAAAGACATTTTAGACTTTGTATTTTGATTTTTTTTTCATATGGATTTGTTTCATTATGTATTTGTAAAATAAGCAGCCCATTAGAAATTGCTAGAAAATTTTGTATACACTGTATATACTGTATATAGAGACAACAACAACAACACACACAGCACACACACAGACACACACAAATGATTTATTTGTTTATTTGTTTATTTATTTATTTTGTGTGTGTAGTTGTCATTTCTGGAAGCTTCTGTCACCAAAACAAATTCCTCATATGTGCAACTGTACTTGGCAATAAACTCTTTGTTATTATGATTTGTACTTTTTTATGTATATATATATATATAATTTAGCTTTGGAAACACAAACATCATCTGTTTCCTATTTTTTTTCATTAAATTGAATGCATTAAAATTGGCTTTTTAAATCCTATATAAACAAATAATTTGTTCAATATCATTCGAAAAAGTGGTGGGTGAGATGTTTTGTAAGATATATATATATTTATATAAAATCCCGTCAACAGGGGGTGAAAATTTTCGCGTTAAATTTGAGTCATGGTTGAGGGTTAAGTCCCTATCAGCGTACTTCCCTACTAAACAGTACGTCACGTAGGGGCGTATCCTTGACGTGACTTCATTTTCAAGTCCGACCGAATCCGCCATACTAGCGCACTAAACAGTAGGCTGAGGGCGCATTCCGCCACACGGAAGCATTGTTGCGCCCTCAGCCTACTGTTTAGTGCGCTAGTATGGCGGATTCGGTCGGACTTGAAAATGAAGTCAAGGAAATTCCTCCGCCAGTCGTCTGCGACGGTATGATTTGAAATACATATTTTCACGGACAGAAACGTGGTTTAAAAACAACCTAGTCGAGGTTTTCACCACAGACGAGTTTAAAAATGTGTGAATAATTGATTCGTTTGGTCGAAAACGTCGCGATATTTGCCGCACTATAGTGCCTGATGTAAACGTCGTGTGGAAGGATACAGCTCCTCCGCGCTCCTGTAGGGGGAGTGAAGCGTCTTGCTCGAGGGAAGAGAGAGAGAGAGGAGAGGGTGAGCGTGAGCGAGCGTGCGCGCGACAGCGAGAAGTTGCGAGTTCCCTCAGAGAGCCGCTGGTTCATGGACGGAAGAAAAAGTTATAAGAAATCTGCGTTTGGATGGATTTACGCGCTCGAAACGGACACTCTGAGAACGAATGAGGGTTTCGGAACCAGTTTATAACATTTCCATGCAGAAAAGGTGAACATTAGGTGCTTTTTAAAAACGAATTTACTCACTCAGACGTTAGTCCCTGAGGTAAAGCTCGCCTCGCGCGCGCGACGCTTATGAGGATTTCTCACAGAGAAACATGGGCCGATTTCCCGGTGTCTTCTCGGGCAAAGTCATTCTAATCATCGTTTCCTGGACTCATCTTTCACACGGTAGGTCATCTCATCTTCGTTTTTTGGATGTTTATTTAAAGTCAGAAGAAGTTTTTGTGGTTTTAGTACGACTTTAAGGTGAGCATCACCGTCATCACTGTGTGCGCGCGCGAGCGCCTGAGTGCTCCAACTCACTAAGTGTAACTATAACTCAATCTGCATTTCTCATGGGGTTAAAATGACTCTTTATATTTCACTAGCAAGTCACCAAAGCTCAGGAAATTAAAACGTAGTATGTCTAACCTGTTAAATTTACTGATTAGGTATTTGTATATATAAATAAAAAAGGCTATACCAAAGCTGAGTGGTTCAGTGAAGATTGTGTTGTTGTTTTCTTCCCCAGCCCAACTCTGTCCAGATGTTGATTTTTTTTTTTTGTTGCATGGTTTGTGTGTTTATTACAAATGCATGCCCATTAATTTTTTTTATTTGTTTATTTCAGTGTTTATTTGTTTTATTTTCTGAATGTTCAGTTGTACTTGTTTTGCTAAAAAGTTGAACTTGAAACCCAAGACACGTTTATGTTCAAATTGCTCATAATTCATGATTCTAGTCCTAATGTCCTACCCAAATTAATATTTTCCTCCTTTGTCCATGTATTAAGTTATCATTTGTTTTTGTTTTTTTTGGTTTTGTTTGTTAGATCTTTATTTGATGTTCTGAATAAAGGGGGGGGGGTGTATCAGTACTCAGGACTCAGGACTACCAGAAAAAACAAAAACAGAATGTGATGCAGATAAACAAAGATGCGACCAAAGATGATTTACATGACGATATAGCGTTGAAGAACGTTTGTGAGGTCTTCAAGAGTGTATACATGAAGAGAGAAAGATTGACGGTTTGTAAAAGTTGAAGGACTAAAGCTCCGCCGCATCGCTGTCTTTAGCTAGAGCTGAGTCGAATGGGATTATGGGTAACACAACATTGAAAATCAATAGGTCTTCTGTTGAAGATCATATGTTGATAAAAGATAGATTTATATTTTTAGCTAGTGTTATTTAGCTAAAGGCGTACTTGCGAAATGTAGCAGCACTTGCAAACGTTTGCTTGTGTGTGTTTGTTTTTAAGCTGGATTGTTTAATCACCATGCCGATTCTATCTGTATTGTGATTGTATAAGTATCACGATTTTATGAATATCGCAAGTTTGTTCATTTGTTTTAGATTTTGTTTAAATTCTAAACAAGCTTAGGAAATAAGTTGTTTCCTACCACAAGGGGCGTTGTGCTGCCTGCCAGTGTGTGAATAGTTTGGAGTGCATTAGTTATAGGATTATAGAGGAACTGCAACACTCTCAATAAACTTGCATATAAAAAATATATCTATTTCTTGAGTCAATGTGGTGACACACAGATTGCCTCACAAAATAATTGTGATTATAACCGGCTCGATCCCTCTCAATCACCCCATCTCGACTGTTAAGTATAAACGCAAACATTGACACTCTTTTAAAGGTCGAGTGGGAAAACAAAACCATGGTACGAGCATATTTTTGTTCTTCTTTGCATCTTATGTGATAAGCTGATGTTAAGACTCCTATATATTTATAAAATACATTGCAATTTAACATTTCAACCCCTGTAGAAAACTGCAGCAGTCCACACCAAAACCGTAAAACCTCAGATTCCAGACCTCTGTTCGAATGAGAATGTGCAAAGAATTGTTGAAAAATTCTTCAACAGAGTTCTCCATGTGATCATCCAGACCGAAAATATGAGAATCCAGATGTGCAAAGCTGATTTGGACCTGTTTCTGATGACTTGGAACTTAAATAAAAAAAATGTGTCTCTAATGAGCGGAGGAAATATACTTGTTGTGCAAGAAGTTAATGCTTGCTTTTATGTTTTTAATTAAGTTTTTATGTCATGTTAAGAGGACACTTTGCAGCTTTAAATGTTTGATAAATTGTAGAAATGTCAATTAGGTCTATTTCAGTTTTATTTAGTAGAATATTAGCTTTAATAAACTGAGTAAAAATGAAAATTATTTATGTCATGCAGATCAGAATATCACTATATTATCCTCATTAAACTAAAACAGGAGTTGTTGTTTTAACAGATTTTTATAGCTGGTTTGTTTCAAACAGGTCTGATGTTTTTGATCATTTTATAAGCATGACATGTCCTGAGTTACAACTTTAGACTTTGCACGTGAGGAAATAAAGATTAAAACAGCAAATGCTACAAGAACAAGTCTGAGGTTATGCACGAGTCAGTGGAAATGAAAATAGCTCACAATGATTGTTAAAAACCAACATGTCTTCTTATGTGTCTGTGTGTGTTATGTAAATGTTCCTTGACTCGACAAACGTACCAGAAAAGAAACAGACATAATTATTTACATATTCAACTGACAAAAGGTTGATTTGTTTGTTTAATTGCGTGTTAAAATGAGACGTTTTAGTAACTGTTTCAGTTTAGAGGTGCTGTTTAAAAGAAGAAAAAAAAGGCTCCATTTCCTCTGCAGACTTTTTGTGTCGTGTGTGTGTGTGTGTGTGTGTGTGTGTGTGTGTGTGTGTGTGTGTGTGTGTGTGTGTGTCGCTGTAGAGTTTCCACTCCCCTGCTGGTTGGTTTCATGTTTTTCTTGTCTTGTCTGAGGACACGGACGGCGTCACGCAGTGCTCACGTTTACACACGTTTTGCACTACCGAATCATGTTCTTATCATGGGATGTTGTCTGTGGATTTGCAATTTGTATTCCAACTGATTTAGAAATCTAGGCAACGCAGATGCAGCTGGAATGCTGCTGTTGGTGTTTCACATTCCTCACTCTCACACACGCGCTCAGCGCTGAACCCTACCCATTGTACCCTGTACACTCTGTTGCTTCTTGCTGCGCTGTATTAGATTTCCTCCCTAGAGGTAAAACTCAAAGCCGTGTTTTTTTCCTTCTTTCTCCTCTTTATCTCAGCCTCTCTGTTTGCCGGCACACGACATTGCCCGGTGTGGGCCTCCACTCGCTTGTCTCTGTATGTGTGTCTCTGTGTCTGTGTGTGTGTATTTACTCTGGTGTGTGCTGTAAGAAAGTCACTTCTTTGTCCCGTCTTTGGAAAAACGCAGATCTGAGGGGTGTGAAATGCGATTTCTCCCACTGCACCAAACACAACAGGACGATTATGGCCCTCCGGCCTACATGCATGAAAATCCTCAAATATCCAAGAAGCCATTTATGAACTTGTCTGTCTTCTCAGATTGATTTCCTGATACATCTGAGATTTATCGCAAGTATTGGTGCTTTGAAATCTGATTGAACTGCTGATTTGACATTACAGTTTTTACCAAACTGTTAAAATATCAGTTTATTTTAGTACAAAACAGTGGATGAGGTCCTAGAGAAGGTCCCGCTGCTAACTATAGTCTATATTTGTATGGAAAATACTGCTATATATTTTAATGAAAAAAAAATCTGTTCTTCGGCCTTTAGTTAATTTAAAGCATCATCACAGTTTCTTATTGTTTGTATTTAAACTTTATTTACTTTCTAATAATAAGAGATATGATGCATGGCAGAAGTATTGTACTATGATATTTTTATTGTAATGTCAAAAACTGTCTTTATTGTTGACCAGAAAAGTGACCATTACTGTTAATCCATATAAATATAGTAAAGTTGTACAATATTCTTAAAAGTATTGTGATATATATTTTAGCAATATCGAATACCTTTGTCATCTCTGTACCAAAAAGTGGCAGGGATGATGATGGTGATGAGAAATCGTGTTTTCACTATGGGGGATTGAGAATAAGTGCTTGTGTGTGTGTGCGTGTGTCACTGCAACCATAGAAACAGTATTAGAAAGAACGGGCAATACTACAGTGTAATGGAAAACCGAATAAACAGCTCTTGACCAGTCAGAATTGAGAAGCGTTAAGGTTGATGCTGATGAACAGAATAAGTGTGTACTTGTGAAACATTCTTGGAAGCGTATGAATGCATAATTCACATAAATAGTTTAACACTGCTACAGATGTGGTGTTGCTTGGTGTTGAGCATTGACATGTGGTTTCAGTAAGAATCACCTTGTGTGATAAAACTTTGTTTGTCTTGTCACACTGAGCCATTTCTGGGATTTTTTTTTTTAATGGTTATGTGGCGGACACGCGGGAGGCTCATGACTGTCGAGTGGAAGTGTTGCTTCAGAGGTCATGAAAGCAGAACGCTAGTGTGTGTGTGCGTGCAGAACAGCGATGACTGAGTGCTTTTAACGACAGTGTAAATATTACTATTTGCCAAAATCTAATGTTTGAAGGTGGCATGAGATTTCAGACGTCACGTGCCTGGAATGAAGGACCGCTGGGTGAAAAAACAGAGTGGCGTACTTCGAGGGTGGATTGAGAGAGAAGAAAAACAAGATCCGTAAGAGGTCGAGTCGACGTGTTTCGGTCTGGTCGTCTGATTTATTTTGTTTACATGTGGTTTTATACAAATGAGTCAGAATCCAATCTGACGCTGGTAACGGGTGTATAATAACCAGGTAGCCCGTGTGTCATATGCTTATTTGTATTTATTTGTCTGTGGTTTTTGCTCTTGTTTCTAGTGGTTTTATGAGAAGTTAATGAGTTGAATCTGCTAAGAAGGGAAACTGTATAAATGTGAACTTGACAAACTTGGACAACAACAAGTAATAAGGTTTTGGCCATAACTTTTGTCGTTATATTCTAGTTATTTATCATTATTATGTCGCCCATGTCAAGTCGGCCTCCTCGATTTTATAATCATCTTGTGCATTTTGGGAAGGATTGTACATGTGGTTTTCATATCTTATGAAATCTTATGTAGCTTATGCAATCCAGATTTAAGACTTCCTTAATTGGGATATACTGACGACGATTAAAATTGCTACACCTACTAACCCAGCAGTAATCATATGGAATCATATTGAAACCTGCTGGAAACAACTGGGCAACTACCTGGCACCGCATAGCAACAACATAGTGACCTGCTGGGATTCCATAGGAATTTCCTAGCAGCAACCAGGGGACCTGTTGGGATAGTATAGCAACCACTTAGCGACATACTAACGGCATGCTGGGATTGGACAGCCACTAACTAGCAGCAAACTGGAATAGCATGGCAACCATTTGTAAGCTTTGATCCTTCAATGTTATAACCATGATGTCGTTCTAAATCATTAAAAATTTATTAAACTACACTTTACTGACATATTGTGGGTCTCTTGATGTATTTTTATATCTTTAAAGATAAAAGATTACAGTGACACAATCTGGAAACCGATTTGAGAGTTTTCCTCTTCTTTATGTTTGTTACAGTGTATTTACAAATTGTTACATTGTGTCATCCAGCCTCTTACACAGCGTGCGCATGGCTCACAGACTCGTTGATAAAAATAACGGCAAGATTAAAATGACAGACACAAAGTGTAAGAATGGAACAGAGCGGAACTTTTGCTGACATTGTTACATTTTTAATCTTTTAAGTCGCCAAATTTATGAAGAAAGTTTCTCTAAGTTGAGTATTTGTTAGCTTCCTAGGCTATTTCATGGCAGATACATACCAAACATATAACCTAAGCTCAATATTAAAGATGATCAAGAACACTGGATTTCACTGGAATCCTGGATTGTGAATGTGATCATTTTACAAGAGAAGTCATGTCAACTTAAATATAATCAAATATACAGTTACAATATAATACATAATTTTCCCTATAGTGCTCAAAGAATCAAGTAGCTTAAATACATTTTTTTTTGTCTTTTTTCAATATATTACCAACTTACCGCCTAACAGCATCCTAATAACCAAACTGGGATATGATATTTTACCAACTAATGGTAATCCTAGCAACCAAATTGGGATATAATACCTAATACAGTATATCAACTTAAAGATGAGGAAACGGCCAGTTACAGTAGGGTACTGCGAGTGTTTGAGATTACTTCTCAGGAAGTCTTGCTCTATTTTTGTTTTTCTGTCTTGCTCTTTACTTTATTTCACTTGTTGGTCTTGGTGTAAACCCAAACTCAATAGCAGTTTCCTGAACCACAATGTTGCATTTAGAACTGATAATCTAGGATAATTAAAGTTAATCCTTTCACTCTCTGGATTCTCTTCAGCCTCTGTTTCTCGAACACGAGTGGCTCCGGCTCAGGGAGGGGTCGCTTAATTAGGCGCTCGTTCAGATTCCAGCGATTAGCCGGAAAAACACAGAAATAAGTTTTTTTTTAAATGGAAACAACAGGCTCTGTCAGCCTGGTTTGTTTTGTTCCCTGATATACGTGAAATATTTTTAACTTTATCTTAAAGAATATACACAGACTGGCCTTTTTTTTTCTCTCTTGAAGAGATTGAGAAGCGCGTGTGCCTCGTAGTCATTTTGCTTGCTAGGAGGTGGAAAAAAAGGCTCATTGTGCAGCTGAAAAAAAACACTGCCCTTTTCGAAAATGGTGAAATTGTCGTTTAGAAATTGAGGCTAAGTACTACCAGGCTGTAGGGGAGGGAGAGAAAGAGAGGGAGAGGGAGGGAGAGAGAGAGAGGAGGGGGTGGAGATGTTGGGGCTTGTTAAAATCCGTAGATTAAGGTGAGGGGGCTTGAGTAGGTCCTGCTGAGCAGGTTGGCAAATTAACACAGAATTAAAATGCTTCACATTCCTCTCTCTGTGTGTGTGAGAGAGAGAAATCTTTCTTTGATAACAAGGCTTCATTCATACAGATATTAAGTCTGGACATAAGCGTACAAGCTTGTTTGATCCTTAAGTTCTGATCTAGGCGATCACAAAACATGGGATTTTCTGATGCATTTGCATCCTTCACACTGGTTTATTTGGCGTTTGAAAGTTTGCTAATGGTTTAACTGGTGCTTTAACATTTTGAAGCCAATGTATACCTGTGTGTGTGTGTGTTAGAGTATGTTGAAGTTGCATTGTGGATGCTGGTCTCTTAAAACAAATGAACAAACAAACAGACAAACAAACCCCCAAAAAACCCAAGGGTGTCTTGAGTATGTTGCAGAATTTTGTTGGTTTGCCGTACATTGATGTGTGAGAGTGCGTGTTGGAGGACCTTGGGTGTGCGTTGGAGAATGTGCTGTACTGTGTGGTGTGATGGTTTGCGTAGGTTGAGTAGAAAATCGATGAGTATTGTAGTTTGTGTCAGTATATGGTGTGTGTGTGTTGGTGTAGGTTCAAAAGAAAATTGATGCATATTGCAGAATGTTACGTGTTGGTATTGGTTGTGTGTATAGACTATGCGTTTACGTTGAAGAGGGAATTGATGCATGTTGTCGAGGGTTGTGTATTGCTGTAGGGTTTGTGTGCTCATCAGTGTTGGCCAAAGAGAAAATTGACGTGTTATAGATTGTAGATTATGTGTTGGTGTTGAAGAAATCATTGGTGTGTGTGTATGTGAGAGAGAGAGAGAGAGAGAGAGATGATGTGACTGATGTCCTCTTCACTGAGCCAAAGCGAGTTGTGTAAAAGCTCATCTCGTCAATAAGCCTGTCACTGGACCTCACTTCATCTCGGGCCTTTAAACCCAATTCCGTCCTAATCTCGTTGTTTCCCCAGAGATAGAGGCAGCGCCCCCTGTCGGTACCCTCCTCACACCGCGTTCAGCTTTTCACACTCTGTGGGCTGTATATAATTAAAGCGTGACCCTGTTCGTCGTCTCATGTTGTGTTAAAGGATGTTAAACGCAGGAAGAAAGCTGTAGTAGAACTACTTCAGGAAATGGAGAGACTTCCTGTTCCAGCATGAACAACTTCCTCTCTCCGGTTCAGCGTGGACCTGGGCCAGATCCTCTTTTTGCTCAGCAGTAGTGTGTGTGCTTGCTTGTGTAATTGCAAGCAGGTTTTTGTCTTTTCCTCTTTCAGTTGCAATTAGTGCGCCTGCGGTCAGACAGAGGCGCAGAGAGAGAGACAGACAGACGAGAGGGAGGGATAACAAAGGGTTTTAAACATTTTAAGCAGGTGACCTGCTAACAAAACGTATACAAGAAAGCGAGCTGAGGTGACCAACTAAATTCTGAAAAACAATTGCTTTCGTCTCTTCTATTATCGCCTCATATTTAATCATTAGCCCCGTGGCAGAGAACATCCTTTTTGGACAGAGGAAGGAGGTGGCAGTATTGCCCCGCCCGTACACAAGAACTGAAGAAGAAGAACTAAAGAAGACGCGATACTATCTCAAAATGAAAATATTTTTGGCGAGTATTCTGTGAAGAATGGAAGTAGTTTGTATTTTCTGTGAAAGCTGTGCTTTATTTTAAAAGTGTGAATCAAGTGTGAATGAAAAATAGAGGTGTAGCGAGACGCATATGTAAATTAGTATCGTACGATTCTGTGCTCTACAGCCTGGCTTTAACTAGTGGTGGCCAATTTTCTTATTTAACTTGAATAAATTTGTAGATATTTATTGAGTGAAGTGTCTGTGAATATTCCCAGTCATCCAGGTGTGAGATTATCTGGGAGTTGGGACTCCTTTGTTGGGAAGAAACATTTCACTACACATCCAAGTAGCTTCTTTACGAGTATGTATGAGTATGTATGTACTCAATTCGGTCAAATCTCTCTCTTGTTGCAAAGAGAAAAGGAATGTGTACCAGTTTGTACATGTTTATATTTAAGCAAGTTTTTATTTAAATATTAATACATTATATGTAATTAATAAAGTTTATTCAGGTTTATAAAGTCAGGCTGGGCTGATCATGAACTCTTCATGCGTAGAATAAAAAATAAAAAAGGCAAAGTATGGCAGCATGTCGCTAATGACTGACATCGTAGCCTAGGAAAACGGTTAAAATTTTATCTCAGAGTTATGGAATGTGTACACTGGTGAAAAGTCAGATAGACAAGTTTATTTTAAAATATAATTCTGCACTTCGTGCTAAATCACCAGTCGGGGTTGCATCACTTCTGACCTCAGTGTGTTCGATTGTTGAAGTTGGGAAATTGTAGATGATCGTATTCTTAGCAACATTCTATTTGTAACACTGCGAAAAAATACTACTTTAGCAAGTTGAATATTTGAAAATCTTGACAAACCAGTTGTAGCCTTGATGTGGGAGCACCCTAATGACTTAGGAATTAGCTATGCCTAAATTAGAGAGAATGTAAGGAAAATCTTGAGGAAAATTTTGATTTAAAAAAACAAAAAAATTTCTTCAATCACTGCTAAAGTATAAGTTCAAGTACTAATGATATTTCGGCTGGGGTTTACCTGTTGTGTAAGGAGTGGGGATGTTTTCAACGCTGCCCTGGCAGGATTTTATCAGTATGATCTGGCAACCCTGTTTAAGAAAATTCAGTTTCTAGGACAAAAAAGATAACTACAACTGGGGGTGTCCAGCTGTGATTGATTGTGAAATGATTCAGAGCTAAATTATCAGCCAATAGAAAAAGAAACATTTGAAATAGAAATAAGTTTAATGATCTTATATTTGGTCTGTTGTAATCTACTTTTAAGAACTTATATTTAGGTTTGGCTAGATTGAAGAATATTTCACTTTCTAAGATGTCATTTATTTGCAGCGAACTCGTGCGAGTGATGTCTCTTTTCTTTGTAAAACTTCACCGTACCAAAGCGTGACTTTCGTGCACCATTACACCCCCCCTAATTAAACCCTGAGCCATTGGATTGAATCGGCCGACAAAAGATAGACGTAATCGCACAGCCTTAGTCTAAACCATCGGATCAGAATATGTCTTCACACCTGTACTCAGTTCTGTCCGCGCGACCTCCCGTCACATGGAACGCTTCTTATAATTCTAGGTGTTAAAAGAGCCTAAGGCACATTTTCGTTGCGCAGGTAAAAACCCAACAGATTCAACTCTGTCCTGTTGCATGTTTCTCTTTACAGTGAGAGAGAGAGAGAGATTTGATCCTCCCAAGTCGACCTAAATACAGGAAGTGAAGCAGACGTGCTGCGTTTTGGGTTGCAGATGACATTTTTACACAGAGCTGCTAAAACAAGGCACTGTGTCTAAAGGACAGGAAATGAAATGCAGGTTGGATGTCATGCACAGGCTTTTTAAAAGCATTTTGTTCCACTGTCGAATGGCAAAAAGTTTGTGCACCCTGCCCACTACCCCTGTATGTGCGTATGTATGTTTTTTTTTTTTTTTTTTAACAGCATGCGATTGTTTGTTCAACTTTTTGTGCCAGCCGTTTGCATATGGAGGACATATGAGTGGGATAGTTGGGGGAACACATATGTTTGGCCTTGTACTGTATTTCTTCAGTGTCAAAGTTTTTTGGGGTTTATTTAATGATTTACAGCAAGTAAACAAAAGAACAGAAGTAAAGAGCAAATAAAAAGGTGTGAAAGGTTCTTTAGAGATGAATAGAGAGAGAGCTTGAAGGAGAGATGGAGATAAAGAGAGATTGAGAGATATGGAAAAAATAAACGTGACCTTAAATGAACCTAAATAAATACAGTCATGCCAATCCTGAGTATTTACTTCAGTAAAGAGAGGAAAAACACACACTTCCCCAGGGCATTGTGGGTATCCTATGAAGATGAGGCAGTGGTTTTAAACTTATGTGAGACCGGCAGCTGTGTCCCAGCTGGGGTGTATGTGTGTGTGTTTACTGAAATCCAGTCAATCTTTTCACTCCAACGTTAGATTTTCCTCATCACCGAAGAGCTTTAATTGAGAACACATTGCCGTGCCGTGTGTCGCTGTGTGTTTGTTCAGCTTTACTTCAGTCAGTCTTTAATACTGAAACAAATCTAATCTCTAAATCTAGTCCAGTCTAAGCTCTGACGATGCTGAAGGGAGAAACAACCACAGCAGTCACCGGAGCACGTTTCTCTCAGGCCACCATTTTGTCCGTTTACACGTTCTGGAATTTTTTTTTCTTTTAAGAATGCTTTAAGCTCCGCCCACTCCGATCAGGTCACGTCATGTGTGTCTGAGACGCGTGTTTCCTGTTAAAATGAACACGTCAGTTTCCTTTAAAAACCTTATAAACCACACGTACTGCGCCTGGAAACACGTGAAACCACACTGTGTATTGTTAAATTTTTTTTTCCCCTCATAAGATGTTTTTTTTTTTTTCCATCTTCATAACCATAAAAAATCTCAGTTTCTAAGAGATTCCTATGTTCACAAAACTTAAATGTTAGCGGATTTTGCCTGTGTGTGTGATATACATATACAGTGTAATAGTGCACCAAATATTTCCAAAGATTCAGTTTTTTTTTTACTGTTTTTTTTAATCTGATGTAAATTATAACTTCAAATACTGTATATTTGGTTTTATTAGCTTTGTAAATGTAAAAATATAACCAATCAACTATAAAGGTTAGTTGTAGTATGTTATGAATGCACTGAAACCACTATATACCTATATACCTGGCGTTGTTGTTGAATATTGAAGCTGTTTGGAATGTAGCGCGCCTCTCTGTGGAGTAAACGCCTCTTCAGTACTCTCAATGTGCTTTTTTAAACTTTTTAAATTTTTTTTTTACTTTTACTTTAGGCTAAGGAAAATGTGATTTATGCATGAAATTCAAGTTTAAGTTTATCGGAAAAGCCATATACAGTAAATGGATTCCGTTTGTGATACTTCATTACCATGGCAACATGGCCACTCTTCTAAACAACAGCATCGCAAGTTTATTGCTAAAGTCATGTAAAGGAATACGATTGTTATTATACATAAAAAAAATCTATTCGTCAATGAAGAAGGACGTGCCACCACTTTAAAGTTACCACTTTATCACGTTTAAAGGGCGAGGACGGATGTTTTAGAAAATGCCAGCTTTGCTAACACTGTTTCTATCAAATCACGAGTGACATAAACCGAGAACACGAACAAGTTTTCAGTCGTGATGCTGCTAACTTTTACAAGCTAAAGAGTTTATAATGGCATACTTCTTTTGTGAGTTTCCGTGAGATTTCGTGAGGGTTACCAAAAGAATGAAACCATAATCACTATGTCAAAACTTGCAGTGAATCGAGATGAATCATACCTATGGCCACTGCGCTAACTCTGTGTAGGTGAGATAAGGATGTAAGGGCGTTTTCACATTAGGGACAATTGATTTGTAGCATGCACAGGAAAGATTGCACCCCTCTCCCCACTTCCAGCGTTGTTATTATTATTAACATTATTATTCATTCTTGGGGTTATACACAGAACCAGGCACTGATGAAGTTGAGTCCACTTTTGTTCTCGGGTAAATCTGTCAGTACGCCGGAAAAGGTGGTCTTGAGGGCAGAACCATCATGTTCTCAATGATCAAAATGAACCAGACTTTTGAGGTTGAGGTCAGACTTCTGAGGCAAAGAAAGACCAGACTAAAAGAGAGCTGCATTGCTAAGCTAGCACACCAATCTAACTCTATTTTTACTTAATGGCATTAAACTTGTAGAAAACACATACTGACCTGATTGCTGTTTCTTCAGTTTACTATCATGTTTTCTTTTTTTTTTCCTCCCCTATGTTCGTGACCAGAAAAATATTTCCAGTTTATTTTTTCATCAAAGTAGGGCGATTTATGTAGCGAGCGTCTTGCTATGCTGTAAAAGTGGTATCGGTGCGGTAGCATCATAACAGTTTTACGAATACGAGTAGATGAGTGCGGTATCGGTAGGGTTGGGTACCGAAACCCTGTGCCAATATGGAACCCGGTATGTACTAGAACCGAATCAAAGCACAGATTTCGGTGCCTCACTTGCACTTGAAAAATTATTTCCCGACTGGACGTGAATGTGAGTCGAAAAGCTTGAATATAAATACAGCATCCTCGAGACACAACTCGAGCGTCCGTGTTGTTTTCACATTTCAACTTAAAAGGATAACTTGAATATCTACGTCCATGCAGTAATTACACGTTGCTCTGACGGCAGCAGTTAGCGTTAGCTCGCTAAGCTAAAAACGATTAAATTAAAATGCCTAAAGCTAAAGGTTCTAAAGTGTTGCTGTATTTCACAACAAAGGATTCCAACACCGCGACATGCGTCAAATATCTTTCGACAATTCCATGTAAAGCTGGGAAACACGTCAAACCTAATGAAACATTTGAAGATACACGGAATGAAGTTAAAAAAGACCTCAGCTGGCAGTGTGTGTGTGTGCGTCTCCGACCCCAGTCAGACCAACACTAGCAAAGTCAGGAGAGATGTCTTGTTTTTTCGGATAAGGCAAATATGGTCATATTTCTGCAAAAGAATTACTGAAATTTGAAGCCTGTTTGTACATACCAAGAGTATCAACTACTTTGCTGTTATCGGTGTTAAATTATTGTAGTTGGATTAGATAGTGTGTAAATTAGTTGTGTTATTTATTTATACTTTAAATATAATGTTTATTAATTATTTTTTCAGTAAAAAGCCATTCTTTAATGTTATCATTTTTGTGATCATAATGTTATCAGTACCATTTTTCGTGGCGCAAGTTTAGTTTCAGGCACCATTTAGGCACCAGTACCGTTTTAAAAGTATAGTTTTGGTACCATTATCACAAAAAACCCAAACGATACCCAACCCTAGGTATCAGTGGCCAGGACTATTACAATTTTCTTTTAGAATAATACAATTTTTTTTATCTTTCTATCTTATCTGGCTGTTCTGTACATATATTATATATTCTATTACATTTTATTGTATTGTGTTACTGGTTTACGATTAATCACCAAGCATGGGGAGAACATGCAAACTCCACACAGACTTGAGGCGCGACTGGAACTCTCGACCCTAGAGGCACATACAAAATCGCGATATGGACCCGTGCAATAATTAATCATAAAATAATCGCAATGTGATTTTTATTTTTCCTTTTTTTTCTTCTCATTCACATCGTGTAGCAGTATATTTTATTTAAAAAAATTTTTTTTTCTCTTTATCAATTAACAATGTTGATTACTTATTGAAATTTTTAATTTGTTTCGATCAGATAAATTTTTTTTTGGGGACAGTGATGTCATTTCCTGCAGAAAATCAGAAAACGGCTCTTGTCTGTAGTAGAACCTGCGCTCCTCATGCGACATCATGAGTTTTCTGTTTTTTTTATTTATTTTTATGTTTTGACTCCCCAGCCTTCCTGGACTTTCCCTTCATCCTCGACTGATAGAGCGATAAAAAGTAAATCAAACAACTGATCACATGATCACTTCTTAAAGCCTGACTAGAATCCTGTCTCGTGACACTTGACTTTTGGCTTTGTTTTTTTCCCCCAAGAAGGTCATTTTATTCAAATCAATGTGTTTATTATTATTGTAATTATTATTATGGTTATTATTATTGCTCACATAACAAATTTCATTGAATTTTATTTCTTTTATTTTTTCTTTCCTCTTCTGGAAACCTGCAAAGTGAAAACAAATGTTTCCTTTTTTTTTGTTTTTTCTTTCTTTTCCTTTGCAGTTCATGAGCAGCTGTTTGTAGTGATGCTGCAAAGCACACACCCGAAAAGAGGGCTGCCAACACACACACACACACACACACACACACACACACACACACACACACACACACACACACACACACACACACACACACATGCACGTGCTTGCATACACACACATACATACACACACACACGGATGAGGTAAAGAAGTTTTCTGGATGATTTAGGGACACACATGAGGTTTGTTTTAATTTTTTTCCCGTTTCACATCTGGACGCATTATTGCCGAACCTGAATCTTAAAAATTCCCGCTCTGAAAAACAGAGAGTGAGTCATGGATGAATGGATGGACGAAGAAAGTAAACGAGAAACCCAGATGCAGTAAAGTAAATACATACCAGTATAAAATTACTGAAACGAGCGAGTGAAGAAATGTTTGAGTTCGCTGGACAATTTAATCACGTGAGAGTACGCAAGAAGAAAACTCGGATATTAATGTAGTCCATTTGTTTGTGATCACAAATAGAATATACATTCTTTAAACATGTTTTTATTTATAGTTAAAAAAAAAAAGAGCTGTTCTAGATGAAATATTGTAGAATGTCTCTGTCTATTTTGTTCCAGTAATATTTTGCTTAAATATGATATAATGACTAATATGATGGATGATGCACGCTGATCCTCAGACACAAAGTGCATTAACTTTATTTCTATTCTTTTTTTTTAGTTTTTCAGTTAATTCATTTTTCTCTTCATCCATTCACTCTCTCTTCCTTCCCGTTTTCCTTTTTCTTCTGCCCCATTATCTCTCTCTCTCCCTCGCTCTAGATATTCTTTCTATTTTCTTTCATTCGTCTGATTTTTCTTTCAGTCTTCTTTTCATTCTTCTCTTCACTTTGTTTCAGTCTCTGATTCAGAATTCTACAAATAAAATCTGAATAGTGAGAGGAAAATTTTGTAATCACTTTCAAAAGTGGCAACTTTTTTTTTTTTAAAGACATTATTTGTGAAAATTTTTTGGGTTCCTGATGGAAAATTTGTTCAGATCGGTTCTATGAGCTTTACTTTTATTGCTGATGGATCTCCAGAAAGAAAGTAGGAAAGACAACAGTCAGTCAGTGATTAAGGCATACGGTTTGGAAGGTCACAGGTTCAAATCCCACAACCACCAAGTTGTCCATGTGGTCCCAGAATCAAATCCCACGACCACCAAGTTGTCCCTGTGGGACCCTTGAGCAAGGCCCTTAACCCTAAAACTGCTCAGATGTATAATGAGATAAAATTGTAAGTTGCTCTGGATAAGGGTGTCTGCCAAATTCAAAGACCGCTAAATGTAAAGACTCTTAACCCTTCCTCCATCTACCTTCCTCAGTCAGATTCGTCTCCTCTGAAAAATCTTGCGTTGAGACGGAAATGGAGTAATCATCAGCGTCCCGTCCTTGAATCCTGTGAGGTTATTTCCCCTGGCACAGAGACGGTGTTTGTCTGAAGAAAGCTCATCAAACCTCTCTCTCTCTTTCCCTGCCTGTCTTTCTGTCTTTCATAATACTTTCAGTCTGTTCTGAATTATCCTTGCATTCTTTCCCCCCATTGAGACTCTCGTTTTTTTTCTCTTTCACCCGCCCTCTGCCTGTCTTTCGTCCTCCTTTCCTAAGTGCTCTTGACTCTTGCTCTTGAGCACCATGCTTTCCCTCCCTCCCTCTGTTCCTTCTCTGAATCTCAGCACGCTCTGCGTTTCTCACATGGCTCACCAGCCCTCGCCGACAGGTTTCCCACCAGAATCGCCGCCAAATGTGCTACGCCCCAGCTTTCTCGTTTCGCACCAGATTCCCCACACAAGAGCCAGTTTGACGACAGGACGGCATTTCAAAGCCTTTACGAACTGCTTGTTTTGTTTGTTTTTTTTTTGGAAAGGTTTACAGTAACTTGATTAATCATCTTTGAGAGAACAAGAGAGAGAGGGAGAAGAGATGTTGAGGTGACAATAATAAGAAGAGAAGAGGTGTTGAGGTGACAATAATAAGAAGAGAAGAGGTGTTGAGGTGACAATAAAATCAGTTTCTGGTTTTATATGGGTTAAAAATACGGTGATGAGCCTCTCATGTTTTTGTCTATAAAGCAAAAACCCAACCACAGTCCCGAAACTTTCAACCTTTGTATTGTGAAAGATCTTTTGTTCTGAAGAATACTTCCCTTCTTGCTCTCCCTCCCTTTCATTTTTTTCCCTCATCTCATCTGAACTGTTTGTTTATTGTGGCACTGAAAGGTACAGAAAGGTCCACCACCATTACCAATTTGCAGTTATTATTTTCTATTATTTGTAGCAGTAGTAACAGCAGTAGTAGTAGAGGCTCTGCAAGATGTTGCCTGAGACCTTAATGCACTGTCTTTTTGCGCTTTTTTTTTTCTTGGTCAAAGTGCAGGAAGTGAGTATTAGCGCTGAACACACTTCCTGTGTGGAGATGTAAAGCTTCTTAAAGTGTCTGCGCTGCTTTCAAATCATATGACCTGCCTGATCTGATGCCTCAAGAGGGAAGTGTGAAAAAAATCTTTAAAAGTAAAACATGTCTAACAAACACTTACTCGCACTCTTACAGTTTACAGCACAGCTGGAAAGATCGTTTCTGCTGGAGATGCAGGTTTATTTATGTTGTTTATAAAACGGGCCAACAACAATTCCCTGACCCTTGAGAGGTCAACCTGCCTTGTGCTGTGCAGTGATTCTGAAGTCTCTAGAGAAAGATTTCCTGGGTCTGAAAATTTAGAGGAACTCCCTCCTGGTGACGCAGACAGACCTCTTTTAGTGTTTGTAAACAAAAAGAAACACAAGCAGCCTGACTGGTGTAATCTGAGGGAAGACTTTGTCAGGAATTGTATTTTAATAGTAATAGACAATACTAGAGACTGGGGAGGAAATTGATTCAGTTATGAATCATGATTCTTTAGTGTGGCATCAATTAAAATTTTTTTTTTACATTTATACATAGACATGCACCGGTTGATCAGCGAGTGAAGAGAATTTAATCGTTTTCAGTCTGATCAGCCTCAGATATAAATGTTTCTGTACCGAGCAAAGAAGTATTTTTATGGCATTACATTATCAATAATTGTGCGCGTTAAAGGCCTCCGATCTTCAGTTTTCTCCAAACTTCTAGTTAGTGATCAAATTTTGTCTTAAAATCTACACATTACACCACAAGGTGCGCTAATTAGTCTTAGAGGTAATTAGAGGTATTTGAGGTGCTAAAATGTCACCATTTCTTTATAATCTTACAGGTGGTGCGCTCTGAACTTTTTACACATTTTGATCCCTGGTATTTCATCCTCCCTACTTATTACTATATAATTTTATGGTTAAATGCTTCATTCTGTGATTAGTCAGAAGTTTGTGGACAGTTTTGAGAAAAGTTCTGGATGCATCATGAAGGACGGATTAAAATTGCTTTAATATCTTACCGTTTCTATAGTAACGGCTCACAGCGCGGGACTTGAATGGCAAGCACCTCACTTTACATCATCTAAGATCGGACTTTACGTAAAAGTAGGGCAGGGTCCCCCCCCCC
>JAAGKR010003831.1:40809-69140 GCA_011419295.1 Clarias macrocephalus
ACACACACATCTCAGACTCTGCATTAGAACATTTGCTGCTAGTTATGCATTTCTAGGTGTGTGCGTGTGTGTATATGTGAAGAAAAGAAAGAAAATTCACAGAGAACGTTACTCATTGTTGCCATAGTCCTTGGGCAGTAAGACCCACCTGCCTGGGGCAGCCCCATTTTAAATTCCTGAAACTGTCTCTCACATACACACTCACATACACACGCACACAAACACACTCGCACACACACAGGCGGAAGCCTGACAGACTGGTGGAGAATGTAGCGAACATACTCTAAAGCCACAGAGCAGTGTGTCAGCCAGTCTGTCACAGAGTTGAGCTAATCACTGGTAGAGTGGAGATGATCTGTCACACACATACACACACACACACACACACACATACACACACACACATACACACATACACACACACACACACACACACACACACACACACACACACACACACACACACACCTCGACTGGGACATTCACACCATTTGTGAGTCTGTTTCTTGCCTTCATCTCTTACACACCCCCTATCTGTTATCACTGCTGTGCGATTTGGTGCATCGGTTCTCTTTGTGTTAAATGATGGCTCGCAGTCCACCTTGGTCCATACCGCCACCTGCTGTTTCGGAGAGTGAAAACACACATGTAGTTGCGGAGCAATCATTTGTGGGGGCGGGACAAATCGGTCGTGCCTAATGAGAAAACACCCTGGCATTCTTAAGACCACGACTTTTGTTCTAGAACTTGGCCAGCACGCTCACTGATTAGGAGTTCAAGAACCTGGCCAGTCTTCTAGAACCCCGCCGGGTAAATTTCTACCTCGCCTTGGTTCTAAAATGTATCTAACAGGTTCCTTTATGAACTAAACATGGTTTTAGAAATCGCGCTAATTCATTTAAGCAGGGATGCAGATCTTAACCTAGCTGAGTTCTAGAACCGTGACATGTTGTCCATGATCGACTTCTGCATGAAACAGGTCTAGAGTCTGACACTTGTTCTAGATTTACGCCAGTGCATTTAACTGGGGTTCTAGAACTGTGAGTGGTGTTCAAGATCATTGAGATGGAGTTCAAGAATCTGATTGTTCCTGACTTCCAGATCCCAGTTTTTGCATTCTAATGGAGTTCCAGCACCTGATCATTATTGTAGAATTAACCTAGAACTCAAGTTAGCAAAGCAGAGAATCTGACTGTTGTTCAAGCGTGCATTCAGGCAGAGGTCTGGAACCTGGCTGTCAGTCGAGACTTTACCTAGTGCATTAATTCGTTCTGTCATTCTCTGATAAGACTCAGCTCATTCAAGTGGTGCTTTAGGATCCTGATTCTTGTTCTAGAGCTCACTTAATCATCGTTCAATTTTTTTTTAATTAGTGCATTAATTAACTGTACATGGCTTTTGCTCTAGAACTACACTGCTGCCTAAAGCAGATATCTAGAACCTAACTCTTGTCCTAGATTCCTGATTGTTGTTCTAGATCTCAGCTTACTCTGGCTTTGTTTGTTTTTTTTCTTTTTTTTTTTCGATACAAGCAATGCGCATTTGATATTTACTGTTGTATTTAAAAATAGGCTATTATGAAATAATAATTAAATAATAATAGAATTTTAAGACAAATATATTTAACATGGAAACAGGGGAAAAACTAATTATTTAAGATGTAATTTTAAAGTTTTTCCAGTTTCAAAGCATATGTGTAAGCAGCCTCTTTTATTGAAATGATATAAACAAAATCACAATATTCAGGATTTTATAGAAAAGTCTTTCGTGCAATTGTGTTTGTGAAATTTTTTTCACAGATTATTGGTGTGCTTTGTGTTGGTGTTATCAACGGTTGCTTAAACCCCCCCCCCCGCCCTCTACAGTGGACACGTCCCAAACCTTACGCAGGGCTTAAGACAGCAGGACGCACAGCGGCCTCCCAGAAACCCGCTGCACTAAATCGTTGGATTTCACACAACCTCAATGCAGAGATTTTAGGATTTGACCACCAAATTGCAGACTCCTAAAATAGTGCACTACAGTGAATAGTGTATATATGTGTGTGTGTGTGTGTGTGTGCGTGTGTGGAGAGAGAGAGAGAGAGACATTTTGGACTCGATCAACCCCAGAAACACTACCAACATTCCAAGACCGTGACCAACGTTCTAAAATTCAGCAGTCATCTAAGCTGAGTAGTAGAACCTACACTGACCAGGGTTCTAGAGAACTGTGTGTGTGTGTGTGTGTGTGCTTTCAAACCGAGTTCTAAAGCCTGTAGAGAATTCCTGAAGATTGAGACACACTACATTTTAAAGTAGAGCAAGTGTCGAAAAAGAAGAGTGTTTGATTGTTGTCCCAGAACGGCTGGTTTGTTCACGTGGAGCTCTAGAACATCGTAGTTGTTCTGTAACTCAGCCGATATTGCATTTAAGTGCAATTCTATAATGGATAATCTGACCATTGTTCTGAAATTCAGGTAGCGCATACAAATGATGTTCTAGAACTTGACGTTTGCTGTAGAACCTGATTTTTAGGGGTTTCAAACTGGATCCGGAAAGAGACTGCGTTCATTCTAACCAAGCAGAAGCCACACCCGATTCCAACTGAATAGTTGTACTTGGCTTTTAGTAAACTCAGTAAAAGATCAGGTTTTGCTTCTGATTGGTTAGAATGAAAGCTTGCGCGCACACACGCACACACACCGGATTTCCTCTTTCCAGATTTATTTTGACCTTCCCTGGTCCAGAATCAAGACAAAACATGAAATTGAGTCCATGAGCCCTTCCATTCATTTTGCCCTTAAACTCAAATGAGGCATTCAAGTAGTGCTCTAGAACCTGACTACTGTTCTGGAACTTGGGGAGAGAAGTTCTAGAATTTGCCTGTTGTTCTCATCTGTTCAGATGAGTTCTAGAAACTGGTTTGGTTTTAGACTCCGGGTGGAATTGTGGAGTCTGACTACTGGTCTAGAGTTACACTATTGCACGCAAGAGGAGTTATTCAACCTAACCTTTTTTTTAAAATAACTTTTACTAGAGTTCATCCTGTGTGTGTGTGCGCGCGTGTGCGCGCGTGTGCGCGCGTGTGCGCGCGTGTGTGTGCGTGTGAGAGAGAGAGAGATCTTTTAGAGCCTGGTCTTATTTTAGAGCTTAGTGTTTTTGAAACATGGTTCTAGAACCTTATAGATTATGCCTTTAGCCCTGTTTCTAGAACCCAACCATTGTTTTCTCATTCTCCCTCTCTGATTCTTTCTTTCTCTTTTATTTCTCATTACATTCATCATTGCCTTTCTTTCCTTTTCTATTTTCCTTTTCTCTTTCCATCTTTCTCTAACCACCTTTTCATTTCTTTTTGATTTAGTAATTTTTAAATTTTGTTTATCACTTTGTCTTTTCTCTCATTTTCTGTCTGTATCTTTCACCTTCTTTCTCACTACCTCTTTATCACCATTTCTTATCCATTTTGTCACTCTTCCTTTTCTTCAGTTTCTTCCTGTTTTTCTCTTTCTTAATTATTGTTTCTCTTACGACCTTTTTATCTTTATTTTAATCTTGTTTTTTTCTCTCTTTTTTCGTTCCGTTGTAAATAGTTTTTTTCTCCACTTGCTCTCTCATTTCTCCATTCTTCTTGCTCATGTTTCTTCTTTTTTTTTCTTTCCTCTATTCCCTCTTTGGTTTTAATCTTTTCTTTTCTACCCTGCTTTTCTCCCCACTCTGTGTTTTCCCAGTCGTGGTTTTTTTTTTCTTCTTCACTGGAAATCACAGAAAGTAAGGAGAGGGGATGGAGCGAGGGAGGGAGGGAGAGAACGAAGGAGAGAGGGCACTTCTAAAAATAAGAGCCTTTTGGAGAAACAGAAGGGAGTGAAAGAGAAAGACTTTGACTTTTCTAAAGGCCTTTAATTAACCTTTTTTAGGAAGAAACTTTGTGCAGCTTTGAGAAGCAGACTTTATTAAAAGCTAAAGAACCAAAAGGCAGAGAGAGAGAGAGAGAGAGAGAAAGGGAGAGAGAGAAAGGGAGAGAGAGAAAGGGAGAGAGAGAGAAAGGGAGAGAGAGGTAAAGCAAAAGGAATTTATGCTCAGTCATGTTTGTCGTCTGCTTTTGTCCTGAAACCTCAGAACCTCCTCGGCTTTTAACATTCACAGCAGTGTTTTAAGTGCTGCTTGACTTTCAGATGTGATTAGATAGCCTGTGTGTGTGTGTGTGTGTGTGTGTGTGTGTGTGTGTGTGTGTGTGTGTGTGTGTGTGTGTGAGAGAGACGGCATGGCTTTTTCAGATTTCAGGTCTAAGGGAGTTGGGAAGGTGGAGGAGTTGACGTGAAAAGAGTGAGACAGAAGAAATGCAGGATGAAGAGATATTTTTCTTTTTTTCCCTCCTCCTACACGCCCCACACCCACTGTGGACATGGGGAGGTCAGAGAGAGAGGGAGGGAAAGAGCGGGAGAGAGGGAATGATGAAGGAACGAAGTAAGAGAAAGAGTGAGAATCAGTGGTTGGGGGGGGGCTAACGAGAACCATCTGTAGAAATCTGACACCTAGAGAGAGAGAGAGAGATGGGGAGAAATTTATGAAGGATAACAAAGAAAGCCATAGATGAATTTAGCTGCTGGTTCTCCGTGCCAGGTTTCTGTTCGGTCGAGAAGTGTGTGGTTAACTCTCTCTATCTCTAAAAGTAATGAAGGAAGGCAGAGATCAGAAAGCACGAGAAGCAAGAGGAAGGAAGGAACGAACGAAGGATGAGTCAGTAAAAACGAAAGGAAGGAAGAGCGAAAGCAAATGACTTGAGTGAAAAAGCAAGATAATGAAAAGAGAGAGAAAGAAAGAGAGCAGAAAAGTAAAAGGAAGGAAGAAGGACATCAAAAGAAGAGAGACGGAGAAAGATGCAAGAAACCAGAAAGGGCAAAAGCAAGGAAGAGAGCAGAAGATATGGAAAGAGGAGAGTGAGAGAAAGAAAGCAAAAGAAAGAACAAACGAAAACTTATGAAAGAGAGGACGTATTGAAAGAAGTAAAAGTAAGAAGAATGGGGAAAAAAACAAAAGGGAGAAAGAAAAGATTGAATTGTGAATGGGGAAAAGGAAGATAGCGAAAGGATGGGAGGAAGACAGACACGGATGTGATTTAATAAATATATAGAAAGAGTGTGTGTGTGTCTGTGTGAAGCAGTCTCTTCCACCTGAAGCACTCTTGGCGTTATGTTGTGTAAAGTTAGACGTGTCGAGTCGTGTGTTTACGGTGAAGCTCTGTGTGTTTGATCAGGTGTGTGTGAGTGACGACTCGGGTTAAGGCGGCTCTGATTTCAATCCTGCACAGTTCCTTTATCTGAACCCCCATACCGCCTTAAACTTCATCACACAGGCACCGCTCTACTCCGACTTGTTTATTTATTCCTGTGTTTGTTTATTTCTTATCTATCTATCTATCTATCTATCTATTAGAATTATGGTTTTATTTATGTATTGATTTTTTATATTTCAGTTAAAGAAATGAAATACGAACAAAATAAAAAAAATAAGTAAACTGTGTGTGTAAAATGTATTTGTATTTTGTTGGTTATTCATATTTTCTTTTTATTAATTATTTAATTTTGGATGGGTTTATTAGTTGACTTTTATTTGTATTGATCTATTTATTTACATTTTTTTATTTAGACAAATAAATGAACAAAAAATCTAAATAAATAAATAGATAAAACAAAGTAATCAAGTTACTTGTCTGCTTATCTATTTATTTATTTATTTATTTATATTTAGTGATTTGTTCTCTTCATTTTTATTTATTTTCATTTTTATTGTATTTATTTGTCCATTTGTTTATTTATTTATCTATTTATTTAGATTTTTATTTTTATATACAGTATATATTTTGTATTTATATTTATCTACTTATGTCATTTAGATTTATTCACTTGTTTTTATTTACTTATCTATTTATTAAACTATTTGTTCATTTTCATTTTTATTTGTCAATGTATTTATACTGGATTTATTCTATCTATCTATTCATCAATTCTTACATTTATTGTAATTTAAAGACTAACGTTCTGCTCCAGCCAGCCAATCAGAGATGAGTGTGGTGTGTGTGTGTGTGTGTGTGTGTGTGTGTATTTAATGGTGCATGAGGTCAAACACTTTCCCAAATGGTTTTATTAACGCTCACGCTCACAGCATGATGTGTGTTTGTAGGTGTTGAGTGTTGTTTATTCGGTTTCCTAACACCCAGGAGGCGTGTCGGTTGATCTGGTTTAGCAATCACGGCGCAACAAAGCAGACAGACGAGAAAAAATGTGACTTTATGAGCTCCTAATGCCTGCTTTTGTGATTAAATCCCAAGCCTCGCGCGTCTTTAATGGACCTCAGCTAACGCGGCCAATAAAACCAGTTAACCACAAAAGGCGAAGTGTGGATGTGGATCTTCCCACGGGGCGACCGTTCAGTTCTGCCGCTTATTTCAGATCACCGGGGGTGTGTCTGAACCCTGCAGTGGGACACCATGGCTCTACACACACCCACACACAGACAAGAACCGTCATGCTTGTATACTGGGACTAATCCTAAACAGACCAATTATACTGTGCTGTACTATTCTGTTATACGTGTGTGTGTTCCTCAAGGGGAGGGGTGCTATAACTTTTAGCAACAAAGAAAGTTTGTTTGCTCACGTAAACAAATCCTCGCGTACACTTGGTGCGTAACATACTTGGTGTTGTAATGTGTAGTCTTGATATTAATAATGCTCTGCCACGCCCCCTACTGGTAATCATAGTAATGTTTTTGTTTAACCGCAAAATCAGTGTGTTCTTATGTGTATTTTTATCACATCTGGATAACTCTAAAGTCCGCTAATACTATACACTCTCGTACTGTGTGTGTGTGTGTGTGTGTGTGTGTGTGTGTGTGTGTGTGTGTGTGTGTGTGTGTGTGTGTGTAAATGTGAGAAAAAAGTATCAGGTGAATATTCTGAATAAATTGGGTTAAATGTAAGCAGGACATTTTATAGACACTTCAGTGTCAGCGAGTTAGCAGACTGGCGCGGCGTGTCTTGTCATTTTGACTCATCATACGGGTTGCCTGTCAAAACGCTGATTAAAAATAAACATGACACACGAGCAGCGCCTTGCCAGGTAAGGGGGTATAAGCGCCCTGGTTTTATTTCATGTCATTCAGCGGTCGCTAATGTTTTGATGTCGCGCTAATCGTCTTTCTGTTCCTCTTTTACATTGCTTGTTTTTTCCTCTTTGTATGTTTTCTCAGCTTCTCAAGTAATAGTTTAGTAAAGCATGCTCGCTCTTCCCTTTTTACTGGAATGCTTGAGTAATAGAGGTGGAAAAACGTCAGAGCTATTAATGACTCAGGGACAGAAAGAGAGAGACACTTAGAGAGAAACGTGAGAGAGGGACAGGGTAGGAGAGAGAGATTAGTTAGGGACAAGGAAGGGGAAGGAAAGAGATGAACGAGAGAGGGACAGGGACATAGACAAAGAGAGAGAGGGAAGTTAGGGATGGGGGGTTTCAAAAGTGTGTGATGCAGAGAGACAGCACACAGAGCGATATCTCTTCATCCTGCATTTCTTCTGTATCATTTTTTCACGTCAACTCCTCCACCTTCCCAAGTCCCTCAAGCACAGAGAGCGAGACATGCAGGCACAGGAGACAAGCGGGCCAGGAATCGATGTAGAGGAAGGGAGGTTAGAAATAGTCAGATGAGAGAGACGATGAAAGAGAGATTAGTTAGTGTAGGTTAGTCAGAATAGAGAGTGATTGAAAGAGAGATAAGAGTGAGAGATGGAGAGATGGATGTAAGGGTGAGAGTGAGGGACCGAGGTGTGGAGACAAAAAGGTACAGGGAGAGAGATAGAAAGAGAGAAATGGTACTAGTTTTGAGGAAAGAGAGATGATTGAAAAAGAGTGATAGACAATGTAGAGGAGAGTGAGACGGATGGAGGGATAGAGAAAGAGAGAGAGAGTGACAGAGTTTCACCAGTGCAGTTTTGCAACGCTGTAATTTCTCTTTTTTGTGTCGTACTCTGGAAGGTCTTCAGCTAAATAACGCAATACAGATACACGTCCTGCTGTGACCTTACAGGAATACGCACACACACACACACACACACACACACACACACACACACACACATCACACTCTCTCTCTCTCTCTCTCTCTCTCTCTCTCTCTCTCTCTGGTTTTGTGTGCACATAATGTCTGGGAAACACACAGGATGATTTTGACACAACTTCAGACAGACTGGGTCACACACACAAGTTTACACACACACACACACACACACACATGTTTTGACCTCTAATATATTTTTCTTTCTATGCTGTATGTTAGGGATTAACGCTGAATTAGCAAACTCTGTTTCTGTAATTCTGACATGAAACCTGGGTGTGCCACACACACACACATACAGACACACACACACACAGACATTATTTGATGTTACTGAATAGAAGAAAAAGATATGTGACACTACAATAAGTAACCTTTCCTGTGGTGTGTGTGTGTGTGTGTACAGGTGTCCTCCAGGTTACCTGGGTGAGTACTGCCACCATAAGGACCCGTGCCAGCCGAGGTTCTGTTTGAACGGAGGGAGCTGTGTGAGCAGCGGGCCACCCAGTGCCCCTTCATGTTTGTGTCCTCTGGGGTTCAGCGGCCCTCGGTGTGACAACCGGGAAAACACTTTATGTTTCCCCAAGAACCCCTGCAGCAATGAGGGCACCTGCTCCCTCCTGCCCCACAACCAGTACACCTGCCAGTGTGCTCCTGGATGGACAGGTATCGTACGCACCAGCTCTCTCTCTGTCTGTCCATCTGTCTGTATTCTTTCTCCTTGTGTCTGCCTCTTTGTCTTTCTGTCTGTCTCTTTGTTGCTCTGTTTGTTTCTTTGCTCCTCTGTCTGTCGTTCTATTCCACTGTTTGTCTCTTTGTCCATCTGTCTGCCTCTGTCTCTGTCCCTCTGTCTGTCTCTCTGCCCTTATGTCTGTCTTCCAGTATTTCTGTAAGTGTCTCGCTGTCTACTCTCTGTTCATACAGCTCTCTGCCTCTGTCTCTCTTATCCCTCTTTCCTTCTATTTCGGTGTCCTCCTTTTTTCTGGTCTTTTGTTTCTCTGTTTATCTCTCTCTTTCTGTCCTTGTATTTGTTTTTTTAATCTGTCTCTGTCTTTCTGTGTACCCTTCTGTCTCTCTGATTTTCTGATTGATCTCTGTCTGTGCATCCGTCTAACCGTTTGCCACAAGTCCTTCCTTGCCTCTTCTTTTCTGTCTATTGCCGTCTGTCTGCTCTTGTATCTTTGTGCCAGCGTCCTTCTGTCTGTTCATCCCAGTCATTTTTTGTCCATGTTCATTATGAATACATTAATTATACAAAAGTTTAAAGTGTTTGGAAAAAAAAAACTTTAATGTATATTATTTTCCATACATTTGGATGATTTTATTTTTGGATCATGAATTTTATTCGCCCTCTCCCAGGTACACGGTGTGAACAAGTGGACAGCTGCGCCTCGTCTCCGTGTTCCAACGGAGGAGCCTGTACATCTCTTCCCAATGGCACGTTCTCCTGCACGTGTCCTCTAGGTTACGATGGGTCGCGCTGCCAAGACGACGTGGACGAGTGTGCGAAGGAGACGGCTCTGTGCCGTAATGGGGGAACGTGCGAGAACATTAAAGGCTCATACCGGTGCAACTGTTCTGCAGGGTTTACGGGGCCCAAGTGCGAAAAATTGTACGTCCCCTGTTCCCCATCACCATGCATGAACGGCGGAACCTGCAGACAGACGTCCGACACCAGCTACTGGTGCCACTGTCTTCCAGGTGAGAGAGAAGGAAAGAGTGAGACAGGTTGGTTATGCCACCGCAAAGAAGATTAGTGTCACGGGTCAGATTTGCCCACAATAGGAAAGTAGAACGCACAATAAGTTTCCTTTCACAGACAAATCAGACAAACATTCCAAATTCAACCATCAGGAAGTAAGAACAAGAATCGTGTTTCTCCTTACCATGTTGTTTTGTGAAAGATGGATTTCAGAAACTAGTAAAAATGCATGAGGCCGGAAATTTTAACAGACTCGCAGCTACTTTTAGTGCCGTTATTTGCTTTTATTATTATTATTATTTTTTTGTCAATATAAAAGTTTGAATAATAAACAGTATGTTTAAATATCACAATCGCAGGACGTTTCGGAATAATCACAATGCGAATTTTTATTAGAATTCTGCAGCATGACACAATGAATGGTTCACCTGATTTGTTTTATCAAAGTCTAAACACAAAGACATTTTTTCGAATAGTGAAAGGAAAAAGAAGAGAGGTATGCGGGGAAAAGAAAGAAATATATAAAAACAAACAGGAGAGAAAGCAGATGCTGAAGCAACGCTATTAAACATTAACAAAATAAACATCAACAGCAATAAACACTCAACAACCACAATAATAATTTTATCAGTAGAATTTTTATTATGTAACAATTCATGTCACTTCTAAGAGAAAGAGATAAGAAAGAGAACTATTAAATTTTTTACTAAGAGAAATAAGAAAAAAGTAATATAATAATAATAAATTATAAATAATAATAATAAATTATACATATAAATAATGATAAAAATTATTTTTATTATTATGATAGAATAGTATTTTCTACTATGTTAATAGTAATATTCTTCGTAGTGGTAGTTTAGTACTGATTAGTTTCAGTAATATTTTTAGTAATAGTTTATATATATATATAAACTATATATATATATATAAATTTCTCATTAGACAATTTCATATATTTTATTGTAGTTTTCTAAAGTTGTCAATTTGTTCATAGAATCCCAATTAAATTTTTTTTATTTTACATTGTCTTTTTTGTATTATTTGAATTAGATTTTTCTTTTTTTGATATACTGGAAATTCTATCTTTTTAGTTTAATTGTTTTCTGCAGTGAAATCTTTCTATTTTGTCCTATCTTTTCTTTTTAGGTCAGGGAGTTTAGTTTAACTATTATTACTTTTGTTTTAATTTTTAATAGTATTATGTTAAACTTTAGTTGTAGCAGTAGTGTTATAACTCAGGCTTTGTGTGTTTTGTTTGTTTGTTTGTGTGTTTCTTCTTGTATCCTTTTGTGTTGTGTAAACTGACTCAGGGTAGGAAGAAGGTGCTACATCTTTTTTTCTTTTCCCTGTGCTGTATTATTTTTATTCTCAGTGCCCACATTCTAACCTCACTTCCTTCTCCCTTTATCTCTGCGCCGAGCGTCGCCCGGGTGTTTGGAGTTCAAACACAGACATTCCTTTTTACGAGGTTCAAGTTTAAAGGCGAGTGCGTTGGCACAGAGAGGCAGCAAGCCGCGACCGGCGTCTTCCCCGAGGCCGAGAACCCGAGCTGTGGGAAAGAGATATACCACAAAAAAAAAAAAAAAAGATGGCAGAAAGAGTGATGAGTGATTATAAAATGTGATTCCAATAGGAACTGCTTGTCAGAAAAAATGAGAGAGAAAAAACAGGGAGAGAGCCAGACAGAGGAGATAATAAACCACTGAAATATAGGAGTTAATTATAGGATTTGTGATTTATTTCTGTAATGAATCATGGGTTGTTTCCGCTCCTTTGTCTCCGTCTGCTGTGATCAGGTTTTACCGGCACAAACTGCGAGGTGAACATCGACGACTGTCCGGATCATCGGTGCCAGAACGGAGGAACCTGCATGGATGGAGTCAACACCTACAACTGCCAGTGTCCTCCAGAGTGGACCGGTACATATCTGTTGGATTTTACATAAAAAATAAAAATAAAATAAAAAGAACAAAAATATTTTTCCTGTTTCATTTAGTTTGCGTGTGTAATGGAGTGGTGAGATGGAAATGATGATTGACAGACTCATGACCTGTGTCTTGTTAAGCCCTTTTTTTTTTTTTTTTAAACCTTTCTTTAGGTCAGTTTTGCACAGATGACGTGGATGAGTGTCGCCTGCAGCCCAACACCTGTCAGAACGGAGGCACTTGCAGCAACACGCCCGGCGGCTACACCTGCGTGTGCGTGAACGGCTGGAGCGGCCCGGACTGCTCTGAGAACATTGACGACTGCGCCGCCGGACCCTGCTCGGCTGGGTCCACCTGCATCGACCGCGTAGCGTCATTCTTCTGCAGCTGCCCCTTCGGCAAAACCGGTGAGAGTCAAAAACCAAAACCCTTTCCTGTAAAAGTCTTTTCATTGATTAGAAATTCTAAAATGTAACAATTGTGTGACTACAAATTGAGTTCTCAATAAATGATTAGTATCTAAAAAATATAACATGACCAAACAAACTTTTGAAAATATGAAGTGCAAAGTGCATGTTCATCTTGGTACTGTGTTTTCAAATGTGCCAGAAAAAAATCAGAGACTGAAAGGTGGTCAGTTCTGACTGACTGGTGTTGTCACATATGTATCACTGGAGCAGGTAAAGCGAGTCTAGGGCTGAGATGTAAAGAGAGAGAAAGACAGACTGTTTCAGTAAAAAAAAAAAAAAAGAAAACATGGAAACAAAAAATTCATTGTGCTCAGAATGTTTTGTCCTTTGATCAGGATTGTGGCACACATGTAACACCATAGAAATCCTAGCAGGACTCTTGGCTGCTAAAAGATTTTGATTCGCAAACGCTGTAGAAAAGACATATAGGATTTGGCTACTTTAAAAGGAAAAAAGGGGGTGGGGGGAACAGGTACAGAAAAAATGCTGTGTGAGAGCGATGCCGGCTCGTGCATGCTCTAATAGATGTTCCAACTGATAAGATGACGGAGTGACATCATGCCAGTATCGTGACTGTATCATGACTCTGTGTTTGTGTGTTTCTGTGTCTTTGTCCCCCCCCCCCGCAGGTTTGCTGTGTCACATCGACGATGCCTGCATTAGTAACCCGTGCAGGGAGGGCTCCCAGTGTGACACCAATCCCGTGAACGGCAAATTCAACTGCAACTGCCCTTTCGGATACAAGGGCAACACGTGCAACGACGATGTCAACGAGTGCACCATCGGTGAGAGATTGTGCCGCCTTCTTGCCTTGTTATCTCTTTTTCTTTTTATCTTTTTTTAAACCCTGCTTTTTTTTCTTTTTTTCTTTTGAAACCCTGTTATCTCCCTCTTTCTCCCCGATACTTTCTCTCACTAGAAATCAGTATCTAAGTCGTCATCTTCAAAAATTGAGTATTGAGGAAATTTTCACCTTCTTTGTACCTCTTGCAATCAGATGCCTGAGAGATAAATGCTTCCTGTTGCACACTGCTCGCCATTTAAGGAATAATCGATCATCTGCAAGCATGTTTCGCCGAACTCAGCGTTTTAAGAAAGTCCTGTTTGTGATATAATTTTACCAAGAATGTAAAAAGTGTTGTTTAAAATATATGACTGTGTAACTGGACATTTTAGAGGTTTTATTTTTTTTTAAGATTTGTTCCTATACTGAAGACAAAAAACAAAACACTGTTGCATGAGGAAAAAAATAATTATTATACAGATTTATCCCAAAACTCCTTTTTTTTTGTTCTGCATTTTAATCGTCTGAGAAAATGATTGTCATTATTTTAAAAATTTTCCTTTTTAAAAAAAATGTAGTTTGTATTTCTATTGTGGATTGAGCGTCTCCTGTGCTCTTCGTGCAGGGCCAAATCCGTGCGAACACGGCGGCACGTGCGAGAACACGGCAGGCTCGTTCACTTGTAACTGCGCGCGTGGATACTCCGGTCCCCGGTGCGAGCAGGACGTGAACGAGTGCGGCTCGAACCCCTGTCTGAACGACGCCACGTGTCTGGACCAGATCGGTGATTACACCTGCATCTGCATGCCAGGTGAGAAACACAGATACTCGCAAATGCACACACACACACGCACACACTTTGAATGCTCGTTATTTTATGCGCTGACTTCTGTGTGTGTGTGTGTGTTTGCAGGTTTTGTGGGTGTTCACTGCGAGATTGACGTGGACGAGTGTGCCAGTTCACCCTGCCTCAACAACGGAAAGTGTCTGGATCAGATCAGCCGCTTCATCTGCGAGTGTCCTCCGGGTGAGAAAAGCGCTCACACACACATCCAAACACACACCACCTGCTAAATATCCACATATTTATCCTGTGTTACACCTTAAAGGATGGTGTGGCCCCAACCAGGAATTAAAAAAATAACAAGTTTTGATATTGTGTATGACGTGATTTGATTAAGCGTGCGTGTGTGTGTGTGTGTGTGTGTGTGTGTGTGTGTTTTTGTACATCAGGCTTCACAGGAGATACGTGCCATATTGACACTGATGAGTGTGCGAGCACGCCATGCCAAAATGGAGCCAAATGCATCGATCAGCCCAACGGCTACGATTGCGAGTGTGCGGAAGGTACCGGCATGATACACACACCTCCTCCACTGTCACATTCCACACACACACACACACACACATGCACTAGTAACTGCTAAATCACTCCTTATAACCTTTTCTCTAGGTTTCACGGGACGCCTGTGTTCGGAGAACATCGACGACTGTAACCCGAAGCCGTGTCACCATGGCGTGTGTAAGGACGGCATCGCTATGTTCACCTGCGAGTGCGAGCTGGGCTGGCAGGGGCAGATCTGCAACCAGCAATATAACGAGTGTATAAGTGATCCGTGCCAGAATGGAGGGCGCTGCCTCGACCGCGTCAACAATTACCAGTGCATCTGTCAGCCCGGAACCTCTGGTAAGATAAACACAAACTCTTACACTCGTACAGTGACACAGGGTATTCTGCTAAAAGCAGTCGCAAGCACGATGCCCATGCTCACTTGAGTAATGATAGGCCATCTATATTACCATATATGGTGAACTACATACATTTTAAAAAGTCAAGTGCTCGGCTCATGAAACTGCTCGGTTACAGACGATTATCTGTAAGTTGGTATCAGTGGATATTCGCTGTGTTGCCTGGCATCACCTTTCTGTTAAATAAGATGACCTTTACCGATGCCTGTGGCCAGTGTCTGATGCAGTAAGTCTACCTAGTGTAGTGGCGAAGACGCGCGAGAGCATTACACGTTCCCATGATAGTCAGTTTTCTAACTCGTGCTCCAATGACATTTCAAGAGGACGTACTACAAGTAGCGCTGTAGCTATTGAAGTATTCTACCAAAAATTTTATCCAGTAATCGGATAAAATGTACTTTTGCTTAATTAAACAGCAATGTAAAATATGTAAGAGAAGCAAAGATTAATTGGTTTTCTTTTTAGAAAAATCTTCTTTTATTTTTTAAATGCATACAGCATTTTATCAAAAAAAAAAAAAAAAAAAACTAAGGCACACATTAAAATAAATAATACAAAACACCACGTTGTGCAACTGAACTTTCAGAACTAAAAGTTTTAAAATCTACAGCTCGGGCATAACAATTAGCCTTTTATTTAACTTTTTTATTGGAATACTTTTTGTTGACATTTAGGATGCAAAAACCCATGGACAGGAATAAGAGTCCATACAGAATATAAATGTCTCTCTTTTGGATTATTTCTTCATCCGGAAGCCGCTGTGTCACGCCAAACAAATAATTGCACAAAAACATAACATAAATCAAAAGAAGCTTCGAATGATGCTGCCTTGATCATTTTTTGTAATCTAATTACTCGTGGAATTGTTTCAGCCCTAAATATAAGCGAGAATTATACATTTAGTTTTTCTAATCACTTTTATATTTGCGTTCAGTTTTTCACCAAAAATGTTTTGTGTTATGTAGGTACTGGAAAATTCTCCTGGAGTAGGTGGCTGTGTCAGAGGCTTTTGAAGCAGTTATTATTTTAACAAATGAGTCTGAATTAATATGGATCTGTTTAAGGTTGTATATGAATTTTGAAATTGGTGCATCTCTATAAATGATAGGAATTTAAAAGTCTACAAATATTTAGAATAGAGATTTTAGTAGGAACAAATAAAAAAAGTTTCTATGGACTAAAAATATCTTGGGAGTTTTAGAATAGATATTGCAGGGATTGAAACCAGAACTTTTTTTTATGTAGCTAGCAACGTGTGTAACTACGCATAACATAACTAACTACAGATGACGGGCCGGACGGTTACACCAGCACACCTGGCCCATATTAAGGAAGCTAATGACGTTATGAAATGGCTTGAATGACCTCCTCACCTCTACCGTCATTTCCACAAAAAAAGAAGAAAATGAAGAAAGTCCTGTCGTGCATAATGATAATAAATACGTAGTTGTTGATTACAGAGTCCAACTCTCTCTCTCTCTTTTTTTTTTTCCCCTCCCCAGAACATCTTTTATTACTTGATCGGTATCCGAGTGTACACTTTGGCTTAAACTATAATTCTTACATCAGTTTTAAGCGGAAGGAAAGATGATAATTTTTAAGCGATGCTGTAATACAGTACACTTGTGCTTTTGTGTGCTTATGTAAGTCTCTCTGTCTTTCAATCTCTTTTATCTGTGTGGAAAACTAGGTGAGTTTACTGTAGTTCATGTTAACGGTGTTTAAAAATGCACCAACCTAGTGCCCCCCCTAGTGGATGTATAAAGTATTGCACTCGTACTCAGTCCTATTCAGGTGTGTTGAAACATATCTAGTTATTTCAAGAACAGAACAGAATTATGGGTCAAGAATCATTGTTTTATATAGCAGAAATAGAAATTATCAGGAGTTTATTGGCTTAAAACTAATACACGAATGATTAGGATAAAAAGTCGTGTATTGATGTGGGAGGAATACTGTGCGTGTGTGTGCATGCGTGTGCGTTTATGCACGCGTGTGTGCCGTCGCATGTGCGTGTAGACTCTAAACAGGTCGTTCAGGTCTTTCCACTCGTCCGTCTCTAATCCGCCTCTCCGTCTCTCCGCAGGTGTGAACTGTGAGAACAACTATGACGACTGCATCAGTAACCCGTGTCAGCACGGTGTGTGTGAGGATGGAATTAACAAGTACAAGTGTGTGTGCAATCCTGGATATACAGGTACATACACACACACACACACGTGTATACAGTTACAGTTACGCATTTTATTCATAGCTCACATGCCGCTCATTCCGTTGATTAATCAATCTCTCTCTCTCTCTCTCTCTCTCTCTCTCTCACACACCATCTTTTCTTCTTTTTGACTCATCTCTCTCTATATTTATCTCGCTTTAAATGTTCCTCTTTTTTGTTTTTTTGCTTATACTATTTGAATATTTTTTCATCTCTCTATCCTTTCTTTATTCTTTCTGCATCTCTTTTTCTCCTCCCCCTTCCCTCAATCCATCCTCTACTTCTTCCTTTCATTTCTTGTCTTCTTCTTTAATTAACTTATCTTCTTTCCATCTTTTTTCATTTTTTTATATTTGTCTTACATTTCCTCTTTTTTTCTATCCTCTCCTCATCTTTATTCTTCCTTTTTTCCTTTGCTTATCCTTTCTTTGCTGATCTTACTCTCCCAATTGCTGCACTTCTGTCTGCATTCTCTCTCTATATATCTTGTTTTTATTTTGTATGCTTCTTACTTTCTGTTCTTTCACTTTCTTTCTCTCTCTCTCTTTTGTTAATGGATACTTTCACTACTTTTTGCTTTTTAACACTCCTCTAAAACTACCTGTTCCTTCTTTTCTTTTGCTCCATCTCTCTCTTCTTTATTCATTCCTTTTAATCATCTTTCTCTGTATTTTATTTTATGTCCTTTCATTCTCCTTAACTCTCCTTTCTTCTTATCCACTCTTTCCCTGCATCCCTCTCTCTCACTCACTCCATTTGTCCTATCCCTTCCCTTCCCTTCCCTTCTCTTCTTCGTTTTTTTTCTTGCTTTATGCCTGTTTCTCCCTGCTTTTTATTCTGCTTTTTATCACCTCACCACCTTCCCCTCTCTCTCTTCCCGTTCTTCTCCCTGTATTCTCTCTGTCCTCGTCCCATTGCCCGTGGTCCCTTAGGTGAGCGGTGCAGCAAGGAGATAAACGAGTGCAGCTCGAACCCGTGTCTTAGCGGAGGGACGTGTGTGGATAAAGTCAACGGGTTCGAGTGTCAGTGTCCACCTGGGACTCACGGCCCGCTGTGTCACTCCGGGGCGGATCACTGCGCCCCTCAACCCTGTCGCCACGGGAGGTGCGAGGAGATCCAGAACGGGTACGAATCTTATTTCTTTCACTCTCTTTATTCCTCAGTGATTCTGCAACCCTTAATGAGAAATGAGTCTCATTCTGTTTTTATTATTGTTTAGCTTCATTCTTTTTAGTTTACTGAATCAGCTGTATGTGTGTATGTGTGTGTAGATACCGTTGTGTGTGTGTGCCTGGGTATGAGGGTCAGAACTGCGATCAGGAGAAGAACGAGTGCGAGTCCAGCCCCTGTCAGAACAGAGGACGCTGTAAGAACCTCGTGAACAGCTACACCTGCAGTTGCCTGCCGGGATACACTGGTGCGTTTGTGTGTGTGTGTGTGTGTGTGTGTGTGTGTGTGTGTGTGTGTGTGTGTGTGTGTGAAAGAGAGAATGTGTGTGTTTATTAAACAGTGCACATTTTACTTGTGTGACCCTCCAATTTTAATTGCATTACTACTCACTCTCTCTGACACTGACTCTTCCTCTTTGTCTCTTTTCATCCATATCCTTCTCTTCTTCCCTGATGTCTCTCCATGTCTCATATCTAACTCTTTTTGTCTCTCTCACTACACGCATTGTCTTTTTATTTCTTTCTCACGTCCTGTCCTCTCTTCCTTTTTTCGCTCTCTATTTCTGTCCATTACTCATTCACTTGCTTTATCTCCCTCTTGCTCTTTCTTTTTGTTTCTCTCTCTCTCTCTCTCTCTCTCTCTCTCTCTCTCATTCCCTTTATCCATTCCTTCGCTCCATCTCTCATTCTCTCTCTCTCTCTGACTGTCCTTTTCTCTTTCTCCCTCCATTTTTTAAAACATTTTTCCCTTTTCTTGTTCTTCAATCTGTATTCTTTTTGTTTCTCTCTGTTTTTATCCAACTCCAATTCACTCGTTCTCTATCTCACTTTCTCTTTACTCGCTCTTCTCCCTCTTCCTCTCTCTCTCTCTCTCTCTCTCTCTCTCTCTCTCTCAGGTGTGAATTGTGAGATCAACATTAACGAGTGTCAGTCGAACCCCTGTGAGAACAAGGGCAACTGCGTCGATGGAGTTAACAGCTACACCTGTAACTGCCCTCTGCCTTACACAGGTACACACACACACACACACACACACACACACACACACACACCTGAGACACGCTATAGTCTTCCTCCCTGCTCACATCTGTCCCTCCTGTCTTGTAGGGAGACACTGCGAGGAGGAGTTAATGCCATGTGCAGCTCAGCCGTGTCAGAGAGGAGGTGTGTGTCAGCCCTCACTGGATTACTCCTCCTACACCTGCAAGTGTCCCACTGGGTGGAAAGGTGTGTGTGAGCGTTGACTCTGATGGAACAATCTTTCATCTTGAGTACATTTGTATAGGTATTCAAGTGTGCGTGTGCATGTGCGTGTGTGTGTGTGTGTGTAGGAGCCCAGTGTACGGAGGACGTGGACGAATGTAGGAAGAACCCGTGTTTGAACGGTGCTGCCTGTCATAACACTCAGGGCAGCTACATGTGCAGATGTCAGCCCGGGTACAGCGGCGTCAACTGTCAGACCAACATCGACGACTGCAGCTCCAGTGAGTACACACACACACACACACACACACACACACACACACACACACACACACATATACATATACACACCTAATAAGCTTTTAAATCTTGGCCTATTCGCTGTCTGTTATCATGTTATGCCAAAGCTCTGAGAGATCTTGATTCTGATTGGTCAGAAGGTGATAACTCGCAAATACATTATCGTTTCCATGGTAACATTTCATTCATCGGGGCTTTGTACATCAGACGCGCCACATAAACAAATAAAAAAATATATGTTTAAAATGTTCAGCAGCTCTAAATGAACCAAAGATATGATGTTACCGAGTAAGCACTAATATTTTTTATTATTAGATCTTGTTTTTTTCTCTGGTATAAAAGGAATAAAACACTTCAGTATGTTATAGGAAAATAATAACAACTTTTGTTGTTTTCAGGCTCACGTTGCAGCACTTTGTCAGCACATCCTGTTGTGTTTTGTTCCTTTTTAAATGATATGATTTTTTCTTTCTTTCTTTCTTTTTTTTTTTTAAGACCCCTGTATCAACGGAGGCTCGTGCGTGGACAAAGTGGGCCGCTTCTCGTGCGAATGCAGGCCGGGTTTCTACGGCGAGCGATGTGAGGAGGAGGTGAACGAGTGCGAGAGCTCTCCCTGCAAGCACGAAGGAACTTGCACGGACTTCGTCAACAGCTACACGTGCCAGTGTCAACCCGGCTACGACGGCATCAACTGCGAACGCAACATCCCCGAATGCACCGAGACGTAAGCGCTGTCCTCTTTTTGCTTTGTCCCTGTAACATTTTGTATATATTTTATGCTATTTAAGATGCTCAGTTAAAATTGACTCAGAGGGATCCTCCTAATTCTTATTAAAAAAGCAAAGGGTTTTTCCAAGTATTGATTTTATATATATAATATATATTTCCTGCTCCTTACAGAATTTTATTTTTAACGTAGATATGTTAAATTTTTTAAGGATTTCTATGCTAAAGCTGTATTTGCCACTTCCTGATTTATTTTGTATATTTTTCACATAAATGATTCAGATCATCAAAAATATTTTATATTGCACATATAAACCCAAGTAAATACAAAATGCCATTTTTAAACGATGACTTCATTTATTAAGGGGAAAAAAAACCTGTCCAAACCTATCTGGTTCTATGTGAAAAAAAACTATGTATTCACATTTACAAAAAAAAAAAAAAAGCAAACAAACATCGTGATTTTCCCCAAGACTTAATAATAGTTTTGGAGTGACGTAGTCAAAGTCCAAACTTAAATCTGATTAAGGTGACCTTAAACAAAAAAAAAAAGTTTTTCCTTAATAAATTCTTTTTTTATTATTTGTTATTTTATTTGTTGTTTAGAAACTGCATTTTTTTGATTTACTTGCAAAATATGATTTTCACAGCACTGTAAATGTGTATGCATGTACTGTATATGTATAAACTTGCATAAGCATTTCAACCATAAACACATCTGAATCTTACTCTGGATCTTTAGGGTCACATCGTCTAAAGAATTTGTAGAAAATATGAACGCTCGCTTAAACTTCATAAAATTCCTGATCTTCTCTCTTTCTCTCTCTTCAGCTCCTGTCTGAATAACGGCACGTGCGTGGACGGCATAAACCGCTTCTCCTGTCGGTGTCACCCCGGATTCACCGGCTCGTTCTGCCAGTACGAGATTAACGAGTGTGAGTCGCAGCCGTGTAAAAACGGAGGCACCTGCGTAGACGGCCTCGGAACGTTCCGCTGCATCTGTCCTATGGAGTACACCGGACGATTCTGCCAGGTACACACACATACACAGAGTATTATGTACTAGTAATTTCTTGCATAAAAATGGCACACATGATCATATTTTTTGTTTTTTTGTTTGTTTTTGTAGTCGATGGCGAATCTGTGCAGAAACATCCAGTGTAAGAACGGTGGCGAGTGTGTCCAGCAGGAGACGACGTGGCGCTGTCGGTGTCCTCAGGACTGGAGCGGGCTTTACTGTGACATCCCTAACCTCTCGTGCCTAATCGCGGCTGACCAGAAAGGTCTGTGAGACTCACTATCTAAAATGTCCTTCTTTTTTTCTTTTTCTTTTTTTAAGCTACACTTCAACAGTCACTGCTCCCCAGAAGACACACAGTGCTCACAAATTAACAATTTAACGTTTTGTGTGACGTTTTGAAGCGCTGTCCAGTCAACACCCCGAGCGACTCTCATATAACTAGTGTTTTTTTTTTAAATGAGCTTTACAAATGATCAGTAAAATTATTAATAAGGCACAAGAGCTTTTGTGAGTAAGTGAGAAGATCCCAGACACTGACCTGTACTGACAAAAATAAAAACAAAAGACGTATAACAAGGTAGTCTATACTCAACTGTAAAGCCTCGTTTATTAGTATGTGTGATGCTACATAATTATTTGTGTGTGTGTGTGTGTGTGTGTGTGTGTGTGTGTGCGTGTGTGTGTGTGTGTGTGTGTGGATGCGTGATGCTTTCAGGTGTCTCAATGGAGCATTTGTGTCTGAATGGCGGAGTGTGTGTAAACAAGCAGAACACACACTCCTGCTCGTGTCAGGTGGGCTGGACGGGCAGCTACTGTGAGATCGAGATCGACGAGTGTTTGTCTAATCCCTGCAGGAACGGAGGGATGTGTATGGACTACCAGGGAGGATATGACTGCCAGGTAAAACAGACAAACAAACAAACAAACAAGCAGTGTGTATGTATGTAAAAAATATAAATAGTTTATGATATTGGGTGCACGATGGTGCATCTCCAGCTCTGACTTGCACTCTGTCTCTTTGTTTGTCTCTCTTTCTGTTTCTCACTTTCTTCCGCTTTTTTTCTGTCACTCGCTTGTTCTTGTTCTCTTTCCTTCCGTCTCTTTCTTTCTCTTTCTCTGGTGCTATTTTCTCTCTCTTTTTCTCTCACTGTCTCTGTCTCCTTCTCTTTTTCTGTTGGTCTCCATCTGTCTTGTTCTCATTCTTAATCTGTTTCCCTTTTTTTCTTCTCGCTGTCTCTCTCTTCCTGACTTGTCTGTCTTGTTCTCTTAGTGTAAACCCGGGTATCAGGGAGTAAACTGCGAGTTCGATGTGAACGAGTGTCTGTCGAACCCGTGTCGTAACGGAGGCACCTGCATCAATCTGGAGAATAAGTTCTACTGCGCCTGCGCACCTGGAACCAAAGGTACCTGATACACACACACACACACACACACACACACACACACACACACACACACACAGATGTTTTAGATTCGTCTAAAGAACGTGTGTGTCTCTTACATACCGTTGTCTCTGTCTGTCAGGTGTGCAGTGTGAGGTGGACGTCGACGAGTGTTCCACCGAGTCCGGCTCACCCTGTTTGAACCGCGGCCGCTGCGTGGACGGTATCGGTCACTACAAGTGCATGTGTCCTCCGGGTTTTACCGGCGATCGCTGCGAAGGCGACATTAACGAGTGCAGCTCGTCTCCGTGCCACAAACTCGGCAGCATCGACTGCGTCCAGCTCGCCAACGACTACCAGTGCCGCTGTCGCCTCGGTTACACCGGTGAGACCACTTTCAAGATTTATTTTATTTTATTTAAGTAGTTTGAGAGGCGAAAGTTTGTTGTTTCTTTAAAACTTACGCATTCGACACAGCTCATCAGAAATAAAGGCAGAAAATAAATGCAATGTTTAGCATCAGGGAATGAAAATAGGGCGAACGCCAGGCTTCATGCATTTTCATAACTTGTGTGAATGTAGACTGTTTAGGTTGGCGCTCAAGTATTTGATCCATGTTTTGATCCATTTTCCTGTTTAATTATTTAGTGTGACTCAGAAACGCTCAAGAGTTTGACGTCATTTTGTGTGTGTGTGTGTGTGTGTGTGTGTGTGTGTGTGTGTGTGTGTGTGTGTGTCCTGTAGGCCGTCATTGTGAGTCGATGGTTGATCTTTGTCAGTCGAAACCGTGCCACAACGGGGGCAAGTGCTATATGAACACGAGCTCAGTCCATGGGTACACCTGCACCTGTCTACCTGTAAGTCCAAAAGTGTGTGAGTGTATGTGTGAGAGACAGAGAGACAAATCATGGTTTCAGGGTCTCTGGGAAATGTTCTTCCTCAGTCTTGCTCAGATTCTTGCTCCTCTTCTCCCTGCCGTCTGACACATGCTTTTATATGTCTGACCTTTTTTTTTTCTGCATGGTACAAAAATGGCTTCTTCTCTAACCCCCGCTTGTTCTCTCCCTTTCCTCACGCCTGCGCTAAAAAGGAGAGACAGCATAGATCAGGTAAAAAATAATACAAAACGCTTAGAGGTTTCTCTCTATTCCAGCTCCTGTTCGTCAGAGAGCTGATGCGCATCATCTTGGTGTGATTATTTCCATCAGGTTGCTTGTATTGTAGTTTGTGTCTTGGAAAGGTGGATATATAAAATAAACTTTGAGTGTTAAAGAGGATATTTTAAAAACAACGAGTCAAATTATACATTATATCTGTACTGTATATGCATTATGTATACATTGTAGGTTTGATAGCTGGGGTTGGAGCAATATGGCCAAAAATATCATATCACGATACTTGAAGACGTTTTTACGATACAAAATATAGTGGTTTTGTTAATAAATAAATAAGAAGGCTGCCAGCTATGAAAGTTATAATATATGTTATGTATAAGTTATAAAAAAAATAAGATTGAGTTTTATTTAATGATTAACAAAACAATGTTTCAAAACTAAGAAGAAAAGAAAAGTAACTATGTTAAAATCAAATGAAAACGGATAGGGTATAACAATATGACCTTAAAGTTTGAAGCATACATTTTTTAAAATAGATTAAAGGGTTTGTTTAGATATTCTTAAAGTTACGTAAGATGACACACTGATGTTTTCCTGTCAATTTGTTAGCAAACAGTTATACAGTCCATATCGTATCACAGAAAGGTCTTTGAGTATTGTGGCATGATGTTTTATTGATGTTGCTCCACTCCTAATATTTTACAATCTGGTGATCAATCATAGTATCATTATTATATCATATCATATACACCTCTATCATAATCATCATCATATCGCCCACTCTTAGTGGCAGACCTAACTTTGTGAAATCTAAGTATATTAAATCATCCATGCTCTCCTGGTCTGAAATACGTTTCCTTTCCTTAAAATAATTTGTAATAATTTTTACCACAGGGCCATACGGGCTCCAACTGCGGTGATATCGAGATCTACACTTGCGCCAACCTGCGATGTCAGAATGGCGGACGGTGCCGGGTGTCCTCCCCCCGCCAGCCGGAGTGCGTCTGCCCGTCTGGCTTCTCTGGTGCGCTGTGTGAAAACCAAAATCCACCCTGCTCGTGCCAAAACGGCGGCGTGTGCGTGAAAGGTCTGCACAAGTCCAACTCGTTCTTTTGCCACTGCCTGTCCGGCTACAGCGGAGAGCACTGCCAGATCAGAGACAAGACCGCGTCCTGCCCTTACGTGGAGTGTCAGGAGCGCCGTGGCGACAGGGTGTGTGACCCACAGTGTAAGAACGCAGAGTGCGACTGGGACGGAGGAGACTGCACTCTGCACCGGATCCGCCCGTGGGAGAACTGCTCAGCCTCTATACCGTGCTGGGAGTACTTTCGTAATGGCCGCTGCGACCAAGAGTGCAATAACGCAGGCTGCCTCTTCGACAGCTTCGAGTGCCCGAAGAGCACGCCGTCCACGCCCAGCGTGTGCAAGTATGTACCACAGCTCCACCCTGAGATTTTGATCAAATATATAATGGTAGTAAAATGCAACCAGACAGGTCTTCCCTTTGAAGTCCAGTCACAGACGTCACAGTTTTTGATATTTTTAAAAGAAAATTAATAGTTTGTTTTGATGTATTTGTAAAAGCAGTAAAAAAAAAAAAAAAAGTATTTACAGAGTTTAGTAAGCTTTTCAGGAATCCTTTCAGGAATTTCAAGAAAGTGTGGTGTCTGTATAAAACACACACACACTAGACTGTGCCTGTAACTATTGTAGTTTTTAGATTCACAACTGATACAGCGTTGTCTGTCTATCTGTCCCACCTTCTTCTCCTTCTGCAGGTATGACCTGTACTGCCGCGACCACTACCAGAACGGCTACTGTAACGAGGGCTGTAACAACGAGGCGTGCGGCTGGGACGGCTTGGACTGCTCCACCGACAAGCCGGCTCAGCTGGCAGACGGCACGCTGATCATCGTGGTGCTGCTGCAGCCCACAGAACTCTTGGGAGATATCAACGGCTTCCTGCGCTCTCTGGGCATGCTGCTTCACACCAACCTGCGGGTCAAGCACAACGATCAGCAGCAGCCCATGGTATATCCGTATTACGGCCCCGACCACGACTCCTCGCACGTCGACACCGTCGGCGCAAAGAGAATCGGCAAGAGGGAGCTGAAGAAGGAGATCATCGGGTACGTCCGATAAAACACAGTCGATAAACAATTTAGCCTGAGAGCTGTAGGTCTGCGTATGAAACTAACATCATGCTTTGCCGGTCGCGTGCAGGTCGACGGTGTATCTGGAGATCGATAACCGTCAGTGCGCCAAGACGACACCCAGTGAATGTTTCACCAGCACCGACCAGGCCGCCTCGTACATCGCAGCCGAGTCCCTCAAAGACGAGCTGCATTATCCCATCGTCTCTGTGGACAGTACGTCAGATCTGCTATTTTCATATGTGATTAATAATCTCGGGGGTATACTTATTTACTGTCATTCTCATGAGAGCACAAGCATTTTGTGTTAACATCAGTATTAAATATATGCAATATTATATGGTAAGAAGAACAACCTGGGAGAAAAGCACTTGCATAAACCGAAATCCTTAAAGTATGCTTTGTTTTCACATTATGATATAAATTAAATATCATATAAATATCAAATATCATTATATAAATTGGTCTCACCTCCTCACAGGTCGTCCAGTCAAGCGATCGAAGGTCCAGCCTCTCCTCTACCTGGTCGCCGTCGCAGGTGGCATCATCCTGCTTATCCTGATTTTGGGCGTTTTGGTTGCCAAACGTAAACGCAAGCACGGCATCCTCTGGATGCCAGACGGATTCCTGGCCAAGAAGGACAGCAAACGGAGAGAACCCGTCGGCCAGGATGACTTCGGCATGAAGTGAGTAGAGAACTGATGTAGTCAAATATATATTTTTTATTTTGTTCAGTTTAAAAAACAAAACAAAAAAAAAAACAGTGGTAGCTGTTAGCCTTCAGGACTGTGTGTGTGTCTATGTGGAGTTTGCATGTCCTGTGCTTGGTGGGTTTCTTCCAACAATCCAGAGTTATTGCCGTTTCCAAATTGTCTGTAGTGTGTTTGCATGCTTGTGTCATATGAAGGACTGGCATCCTGTTCCCCGGACAGGATAAGTGCTATAAAGAATGATGGTTTCTTTTTTTTCTTTTTGTTTAGAATGTCTTTGATTGTACATCTAAGAAGGTTCCAGTGTCGGGGCAGTAGTTATGAGAACCTTTTTAGTTCTAGCTCATAATTATGAGTACGTGGTTTTTTTTTTTTTTTGTTTGTTTTTTGTGCTGACTGGGAACTCTTTGAGTGGAGCCTTGCGTAATTGGTCAAATTATTTACATTTGGATTTTGCAGCATGACCAGTCAGAGTTATCGCAGCATAGCTGGCGAATATATATATATATAGATTATTTATTACACACAAGAGTATAGGCCTCAAATCTGATGATTTAGATTTAGAAAGGCATGTTAACACCATTGATTTTTGTGCAACAAAGTAAAATAATGATGAATGTTTTTTTTTTTATCTGAACCATGGCATTTCTCACTTTTTTCCTGGCTGGTTTGTAGGAATCTTCAGAAGTCGCAGGTTGAAGGGCTGATTGACGGCAGTGCTGGACATCACTGGCCAGAGGAGGAGCATCGGCCCAAGAAGCCAAGGGTGAGAAAAAGTGTCTCTCTCTCACACTCGTGTGCGCACGCACGCACACACACACACACACACACACACACACACACACACGCATTTTTGCATTCAAACACATTCTGATGACGATAAACTGACATCTCTATATAGAGACAGTATTTGACATTCTCTCTTTATCTTACACGTTTCTTTTTGTCTCTCTCCATGTCAGTTGGAAGACAAGCCGTTGTTGGGAGTGGACGCAGGAGTGGATCGCAGGGAGTGGACTCTGCAGCACCACAAAGCTGCTGATATCACCCTCACCCCACCTCAGGCTGATATCGACATGGATTGTCTGGACGTCAACGTGAAAGGGCCTGGTAAATAACCCGGTTAAAGAAGTTAACTTGAGACTAATTATTACGTGAACAGAAAATCACACGAAATTAAAAAAGCAGTCAAGTCTGATGACTGGGGGGTAAATGGCAAAATGCATATAACATTAAAACAAAAGAAATAATACAATACGTAGGTATAGTAAGGAAGACAACTGTGAAACAGTAGTAAACAAAAATAAATAACATGCAGAAATTTAAAAGTGACAGATTTTTCACGTTCAGTTACTCGTGGAGCCATTTAAAAAATAATAAGTATATAATTTATTGTGCAAGAGTGTAAGATCTTAGGAATGATCAGATGTATGATTTTAAAGATTTTACCACATAACAGGTTAATATTATTCTTACATCATAAAATACAGGAGGCCGAGTTGTTAAAATTAGAGCCATGTGACACCACTTTCCAAGAACAAGTGTTGTAACATGTAGGATTTTTTTCTTTCATCTTTTGGGTATTTGTATGTACACAAAAAATCAGTATTATAGTTTTTT
>JAAGKR010003832.1:0-69133 GCA_011419295.1 Clarias macrocephalus
CTGCTTGTTGTCTGTCCTTAGCAGTGGTTTCCTAGCAGATATTCTACCATGAAGGTCTGATTCACACAGTCTCCTCTTAACAGTTGTTCTAGAGATGTGTCTGCTGCTAGAACTCTGTGTGGCATTGACCTGCTCTCTGATCTGAGCTGCTGTTAACCTGCGATTTCTGAGGCTGGTGACTCGGATGAACTTATCCTCCGCAGCAGAGGCGACTCTTGGTCTTCCTTTCCTGGGGCGGTCCGCATGTGAGCCAGTTTCTTTGTAGCGCTTGATGGCTTTTGTGACTGCACTTGGGGACACTTTCAAAGTTTTCCCAATTTTTCAGACTGACTGACCTTCATTTCTTAAAGTAATGATGGCCACTCGTTTTTCTTTACTTAGCTGCTTTTTTCTTGCCATAATACAAATTCAAACTCTTTGAATGAGAAGGTGTGTCCAAACTTTTGGTCTGTACTGTAGATTGCAGCCCAGTGCTGACTGGCACACGTGACACAAAAACAGCCAGTCAAACCAGTCCTATAAAAAGAGAGGGAAAAAAATGGAATAAAGTAAAATACTGTTAGTTTTTACGTAAATACCATGTTGTGTATCGTATTGAGAAAAAAACATTTCAGCCCTTCTCTATTCATATTCTATAATTTAAACCTACTTGCAGTACATCAGAATCAAAATCTAATCCAAGCAAAGAGTTGTAACAGGAGCTGATAGTGATGCAAGTGTTGCAAGTGGTTTAGTCACTCAATAGACTGATGAATTTGCTGTCTAGCTCTGCACTGGTCTCTCATCATTTCTTGATGTTTTTTTGTAGGCTTTTTGATTTACTTTGGGTATGGAATCAGGAACAGTTCAAAAGCCAAAGAGAATTTGGAAGGAACGTGGCCAAAATCAAAAGTGAACTTGAAGAAGGCACAGCTTAAGAAGAATGCTTAAATAATGGTGTACGGTTTAAACCAGGATGGGTAAAGAACATTAACACACATACTATGTTTTTAATATTGTGTTTTTTTAAGATGCAGACCAACTTATAAATAGTATAAATAAGCTGTTTCTCATCTTAGAAACTGAAATTGTGGGATGCAACATGTTAATTTTCACTTAACGGAAACTCCACTCTGAGTAGCACTATTTGCAGTTATGATCGCAATGACCCCATGTGATGACAGCATGGCACACAGCCATGAAAACTTATCAAGTGAATAATAAAAAATACAGCAAAAATTAAAAGTATAGTAATATTTTAGAGGTGTCAGTTTAATTTAAGCCTCTGATCACGCAGTGATTAGATATTGCTAAAATTACTTAATGCATTTATCGAATTACATTTGGTATTTGGCAAGTGACACGATATGATCGGACATGTATTCATTTTTTGTAGAAATGCTGTCTAATGGTTCACATGCTGCACAGGCTCAGAAATAGTGTACATATTGTATACTCTAAGGTGGGTCTTGCTACAAGGTTTTCTGTCACTGTCATTGGTGCCTTGTTTTTAATGCACATATGAGTCCTGTGTTGGTCTGTACCTTTGAATGGAGTTTAGACTGCGTAAGTCTGTCAAAAGCAGATATTTGCTTCAAAAGCAGATATATGCTTTTACAGTGAACTGTAGTTTGGAATACACACCAGGTGTGGTCATGGGATGGTCTTTTTTATTATTTTTTTGTGAGTGTAATGTTTATAGGATTTTTTTTTACAGTATTATAATGGGGTAATATTTTTAGTGTAGTTTTTTTTTGTCTTATTGCCTTACCTGTCTGACCAGAGATTATTTATGGTTGTTTGGTGTCAATATTTTCTATTTAATATATACCTTTTATTCCAGTTGAACATGTCAATTGCCTTTTTTTAGTTTTTCATATGAGGGACAATTTTTCCGCCATTATTAATTCTATAATAATTACATTTGTGTAATTCTGTGATGTTGTTGTTTTTATATAAAATATTACATATACAATTTGACATAGAGCATGTGTTTTATTTCACATTTCAAAAGAACAGTTAATAATCTGAATGGGTAAGAGAAGCATGTAGCTAACAGTTTAACCAACTTCAAGTTTATTCATTCACCTTAAAATAATTTATTTAAGAATCAGGCTTACCATCTTAAACTACATTGCCATCTAAATAGTTTGCTCTCCTACACCACTCCACACCTTCGCTTCCTGCACTGGCTTCCTGTAGCTGCCAACATTAAACTGAAAATACTGATGCTTGCCTACAAAGCTAAAAACAGACCAGCACCTACTTACCTCTCAGCTCTAATCACACCCCGCAATGCATCACGTTCCCTCCGATCCATCAGCATTGCTCGACTGGTCCCACCATCTCTCAGGGGTATGGAAGACATCTAGACTGTTTTCTGTTCTGGCACCTACTGTAGGTGGTGGAAGTAACTTTCTTATGATGTTCGTACAGCCAAGTCACCGGCAATCGTTATGCGACAACTAAAGGCCTATCTGTTTCTTAAATATATGAGTTAACTTCCCCATAAAACCTTCCCAACAGTGTTTGACTAATGGTACTTAGTAACAAGTATAAGGATCTATCCAATGATGGAAAAATGACTTTTGTAAGTTGCTCTGGATAAGTGCCAACATGTAAGTGAATCAATTATTTTGCATATACCATTTTGCATATACCATTTTGCTTGTATACACTGTTACCAGGGGCTGTGCATTAGTCTTCTGGAGTGGTGTTGATCCACATTCTGTGTACCAGCTGGAATCTATCCTTTTTAGATCCACTTCCTACAGTATGTGCTTTTTCCTATGTGCAAACTCCTGTTTCTAATGGAAGAAATTGCAGCATTTGGAAGATGACTGGATTCTACATGTTGTATTACATTTATGCATTTTGTATGCATTAAATTATCTTTTGACCAAAGACTAAAACCTTGGATGTATAATGTAGGATGTATAAGATGACTGGTTTCTTAGTTTCCTACCCTAGGAATATTATCTTTAAAATTTCTATAGGCTAGACCACAGGTTCTCAAACTTAATATTCAAAGGTCTGGATCTGATTTCAATTCAAGGTCAAAGGACTGCAAAATTGATAAAGCAAATAACTATAATATAGTGTATGATATAGTATACTTGCAGTACATCAGAGTCAAAATCGAATCCAAGCAAAGTGTTGTAACAGGAGTTGTAACTTGCAACACTTGCATAGTGATGCAAGTGTTGCAAGAGCTCTAGGCACTAAACAGATGAATTTACTGTCTAACTCTGCGCTGGTCTCTCACCATTCCATGATGTTTTTTGTTGGCTTTTTGATTTACTTTGTGTATGGAATCAGAAACAGTCCTGAAGCCAAGGAGAATTAATTTAGAAGGAAATCGGCCAAAATCAAAAGTGAATTTGTGACTATAAAATTTTATTTGACTGTAAAATTGGTGATAAGCAAATAACCTAAAAAACTTGCTTATAAATTACAAGCAACGGCCATCTGCTTTTAAGGCAGTCTATGACAAAATACATTCAAACTTAGCAGAACTGCCACTGTTTGACTGCAATCAGACGCTTAAACCAAAGTGACTCTAAAATGCATTCAAGTGTCAGAAAGATTCAAAATATGTTCTAAGTTTGCAAAAATAATGGCACTGTTTGCCTGCAAAATCTTGCTTGTGGACCTAAACAGCTTCAACTTTCAATATTAAAAAGTTTACAGATATTTTAGAAAGAAAAAAAACTGCAATAGAAAAATATTCCTTGATTGATTTTCATGCCTGAACAAACTAAATAAGTAACATCCCTTGCAATAGCTCTGCTACTAGGTTTATTTGTAGACAAGAAGGGAAAACACTGTGTTCAGTCAGCTGCCTAAACCTTGGTATAAAAAGGTGTGTTTGCTAGACGGAGACAATGACCTTTTCTTTGCATACTTGGATTGTGACATCCTCACAGCACAGGGGACATAATGTACACTGACAGAAAACGCAGGAGTCTTGCTTTTCGGTGCCCACAGGACAAAACGTGAAAATCTGTTAGCCCTTATCTACCTCGACAATTGAACTCTGTAATGTTAAACACCAAGACGTGCCATGACAATGATGTCAAACAGGGAAACTATTATGTTTAGCCCTAATCTCAGGACAGGATCGTTGTAATGATCTCCAAACAGAACACAAATCTAACAATTTATTGATGAGTATAATACTGGGCCAGACCATTCTGTTATAGTAGAAAAGGGGATAAGATACAGATGTAATCCACACAATGTAACCACTTTAGGAGATATAAATGCTTAAACCTAAAGTATGAAAAGTTTTTAATGTAAAAATAATGTGTAAATCTAACATACCGTGTCAAAGATTTACTCCAAATATTAATTATTCCATAAAAATTAAAGGAAGTGGCACAGTGGTTTAGTGGTTAGCACTGAAATTTAAGGGTCTGGGTTCGATTCCTGCCTTGGGGTCTGTGTGAATGGAGTTTGCATGTTCTCCCGGTGCTTGGTGGATTTCCTCTGGGTACTCCGGTTTCCTCTCACAGTCCAGACATGCAGATTAGGCAAAGTGTCGTTCCCAAATTGCCTGTAGTGTGTTAATTAGCGTGAGAATGTGTGTGTGACCTGCGATGGATTGGCCTTATGCCTCCTGGTATAGGCTCCAGGCACCCCGCGACCCTGTATACAGGATAAAGCGGTATAAAGAATGTGAGTGAGGATAAGTTAAAGGATTTCTAGTTACAGTATGTGACGCCAGTTTTTAAAATGAAAACCGTCCTGGAGAGTCAAACAGGCAAGTCTATTTTAGATATTTTAAAAAAGCTTTTTTTTTCCCGTTTACATAGCCACATTAGACAAAACAAGCAAACAGAAAGAAACTGTATACAATAAATTGACAAATTACATCTAAGCATTTAATGATTTTTTTTTCTTCAGTCTAGGAAGACACATGCAAAACCTCAAACCTCATTCAAATAGTTCAGAATTGCCGGCGAGACAGCTTTCTCGTTATACAATAAAAGAAAACACTGAATAGACATCAAAATGGAGTAGTGTGGTATAAACTACAACTCCCGGTGGGTCAGGCTGCGCCGTGACGTGCCCTGTGTATCGCTCCAGCTGCTTTCCGGTGCCTTTAAATGCTCAGCCATTAATCTGAACCCGACACCGATGGTGTTTTTAACCAAGAAAATAGCGATACATTATGGCTGTACCTATTAGTTAATTGATTAGGACGTTACAGTGAAATTATACGCTTTTATTTTATGTTTTAGAGCCGTCGAACTGAAGAACTTTGTTTTTGTTAGTGCGTTCGTGCTCTGCGATCGGTCTCGGTTCCTCTTATTTTCTGCCGCAGTCAGAAATTGTTTCAGTTCCCTGAGAGAAGATAACGGCAGCCTGCTGCTGCTACTGCTGCTAGTCAAGGCCAGCTAGCGGGAACCATCGCGGTTCCGACCTAAACGCTGTATCTATCCGGACTGGTTGACGTCTCAATGCTTCGTCAGCAAGCTAAACACTCTTGTCGTTCGTTTTATTTGCTGTCTTGTGAATCTGTTTGACCTTGTGGAGTGAGTTAAATTTGTTCGCGCAGTTAGGCCGTCTGCTCTACGGTAGCTGCTTTGCTAGCACCAGTGTCGGCTAGCAAGCTCACTTTAATTTTAGTCAGATAATGCAGCTGCATTAGCACACACACACTCACACTCTCATTCACACACAAAATCAAGCCTCGTCTAAAGGTATGCAGTGTTTTAATCATGAAATTAATATGCACTGTGTTAGTTAAGAGAACATTTTATGGTTTTCTTTAGCATTTAGCCTTTAGCAAGTTAGCAGGAGTGCTAATCAGCTGTTGATGATCTCGCGCTGGATTAGAGCTGGTTTTTAACTTTAATAATTTGCTGCTTTTACAGGATTTACATAATTTTTATATTATAAGTGCACAGTGTATGTATGCGGAAGTTATAGTACATAAGCATCAAATCAAAATGGTGTCTGAATTCTGTTTATATATATATATATAAACAGATAGATTGAGTTATATGGTCAGTTTATTGCGCCACATTGATGTTTTGACAGAGTTAATTACCACCTTGTCTGCTTTATGAAGTGTGTTTTATAAACAGAATTATAACCCAGTTTAGAAATGGTGTGAATGTTTATCTTGGTGCCAGGCAGTGTGAAGCAGAGAAAGCCTTGAGAGAAAAGGACATACAGGCTCTTTGTGACAGGGTTTGCCACCTCCAACACACCATTTCCTGTGTGCCTTCCTCCTCAACAACAGCCATGAGCTCGCCGAGAGAATCACAGGACACAGTGAGTATTCTGTTTCCCGCTGTCCACTTCTCCTTTAACCTTCTGTTCTGTTGTGCATTTAGAGACGCAGGCCAGTATAAAAAAAACACATCAAACCCCTAACGATATATACAAACATCTGATCTATAAGCCAGATTAGAACTTTTTTCAAATCTTAAAAGTGATGTTTTTGGTACATAATCAGTTATGTTATATTCATATCTGCTGAATAATTATTGTAGCTATTCAATAGCATAAGACATAAAGTGATACATGTTTCAAACCTATAAATCACATCAACTCTTCATTTAGAGTATACATATTAAAGTTTCCTAACCGCTCCTTCCAATGTCATAATACATTAACTATACCTACACAATAGAAATTAACAGCTTTTTATTATTTATTAAACTTCTTTCCCTGTTCTGAAGCTGATCCAAAAAAGATTAACATGCTTATTATAACACAATCTGGAGTGTAATGGAAAATGTTGTTTAGTTTTGTTTTTGTTTATACTAAATATGAGCACAAGGAGTCATGGATGCTCGCTACGTTCAGAGCTTGGTGATCAACTGGGATGGAAAAATGTGTCTCTCAGTGCTCAGAGTTGAAGTGCATTTGCATGCAGTGTTTTTTTTGCACACTTGTCACTGCTCTGCATTTGTGATTTATATTTGTATGTACCCTATTCCTGGTACCTTGCTTTATTTATTTATTTATTTATTTATAACTCCTGAATTGTAGTAAGATACTGTAATTCATACTTTTCACAGAACAGAGCTTAAAGCCTGTTTTGTTCTGATTTCCATTCATTGTCATGGAATACATCTAGATTTATGTCATTCACCTGATGACAATCAGTGCCGTGAAAAATTCTTGAGCCACCCTTTGTTTCTTTATATTAAATGAAATGATGTTGATTTAAATTAAAACAACAGGAACAAACATTTCACTGACGGGCTGTAAAGTCACTAAAGGTACTATTTAAACATTGGTTGTTGATTTCGCAATCTCATTTGCCCTCTTGATTTTTCCAGCCTTTCATCATTCAGCTTAATCATTCAGATCCAGTAAATTACATCTAATTTAAATCTAAATTGAGGTGAGCAAAAAAAACATTTATTGGAAACTGGTCAGGGACTGGACTAAAAATGACTACACTGAAAATGCAAGAAATTCAGATTTATTTATTTTTTTTAAAGAATATGAAGAAATGAGGGGTGGTTCAAGACCTTTGCACAGTACTGTACAATATGGTTACAACCCCTTGTATGTGTTGGTATGAAAGGGTTTTTTATTCTTAATGAGTGTTAATATTCAGTCAAATTATTTGACAGATACTTGGTCTTGTTATAGGTACTGTGACATACGGGTGGAGCAAATTGGTGATTTATTTATTTATCTATTTATTTATTTATTTTCTATAGATTTTATATAATACATGACCTTGTATGGATCCCCACCCCCTTTGCAGCTTTGTATAGGATGTGCTGGTTTTGTGACGCAAGTGTTACTAAGGATAATATCGCAGATTTAATATGCTGTTTGTTTAGTTTTTTGGAGCATAAGGAACATGTGGTGGATTTGGTGATGGGATGGTTGTTGTTGAAAATATTACATTATCCACCATAGATTTGCTTCTTAGCACCCTAAATCCCTTGGGGGCAGGTGGGGTCAAGCTTTCCACCAGCTTTGTGAAGAGCTAAGTGTTTGTAAACAGACTGACGGTGTGATGTCATTGTATGCCTCATTGTTCTCATCCTTTGTCTATTGGCAAATGTCAGATTGTTCTGAAGGGGATCCTAAAATTTAGCAGCACTTGATTCAATCAACTGAATATCATGATGTGTGAAAGAAAATGCTGAATATCAAAACGGCCATGTGGATTCAGGATGTCAGAAGAAGCTTGTCAAAAGAAACTTTCATTACAGTAGGATGGACTTTAAGTGATCACAGTTATGACCCTCATTCAATTACATAACAATAAGCAAGAGGTTACTGGATGGCCTCAGTATGTGCTTACTCTGACGGCTTAAATCAGAGTCAATTTATATATTTTAACTGTCTAACCAGCTGCATAGCACTCTAATAATTTTCTCTGCTGTTTGAACATGTTTTGAATGCAAACCAAGGCCCTTTTATTACCTTTGAATGGTTGCCACTTAAAGAAAAAGGTAAATTGTGTGTTGCACACTGTGCTTACAATGATCAACTAATAAGATTTTTCTGTTTTCCCTTCTCTATCAAACCCAGTTAAATTCAGAAAAGACTGTCCCTCTAGAAAGAAAAGCACACCAAAATCGTTATGTAATGGTCAGATTAGATATTTGATATCCATTTATTCATCTTCAGTGACCGATTTATTTTAGTCAAGGCCAATATAATATAATCATGAAAAACTTTTGATTGAATGGACTTTTTCTTTCATCAGTGCATGAGCTGGATCACTTATGACTTGGATGATGTATTTTCTTTAAAAAAAAAATTTCCACGGTGGCTTAGTGATCAGCACTGTCGCCTTGCACCTCCAGGGTCCAGGTTAAATTCTTCTTGGGTTTGTGTGCATATAGTTTGCATGTTCTCCTCGTGCTTGGTGGGTTTTCTCCGGTTTCCACCCACAGTCCAAAGACATGCAGATTAGGTTAATTGGTGTTTGTGTGTGTTCCCTGCGTTGGATTGGCACTCTGTCCACTGTCCTGGGATATGCTCCAGGCCCCACGCAACTCTGTATACAGGATAAAGTGGTTTCACACACTCCTTCACACCTAGGGGGTTTTGTTTTAACAATCATTCTTTTTCGGAAGTGGAAGTTCCTTATGTGGACCCAAGGACACTGTGTACAGACCATAACCTGTGTTTTGGATTGACATTGGACTTGGGAAGCAGCAGTGCTACCTACTGTACATGACCATGCCACCCATCTCTGAATTTTAATTCTGAAATTGTGTATCTGAAATGAAAAGGACTGTCCACATGGAATTCAATTAGCGTAAGATTACAAAGAATCTTGTGATGGCCTGTATAAAGGAGTGGACAAGATATTTTTAAACAATATATTTCTTTCAGTATATTATATCAATATATTATCCTTGGTTTTTGTTAATCCCTCCAATGTAATCCTAAAAACTAAGAAAAAAACAATCATTTATTTGTAAATGTTTATTTGCTTATTTCAGAAAGCTGGCAAATAATTCTGTAGTTAAGCATAACCAGAGGTCCATACCCTGATGACATATTTGTTTATGCATTTTAGTCTAATTGTTTTTATATTCATTATTTACTTACACACATTGGTTCTTATGAAAATTCCGTTGACAATTTCTACATTTGTCAATTTTGTCATGATCATATTTGTATTTTCAAGTTCTCAGTGGCACGCTGTCTCAACACCTGTGTAAATTAGGGTGTAGATGTATTTAAGGGTAAATTAAGGTGTGCCGATAGCACATGACTTGTAAATAAACGGCCAGTAGGTAGGAGCTTGTGTTCATGTCGCTGAAACTGAATCATCGACACGTTGATGCCATACAAAAAGTTCTGTGAATCAGATACGTATTCGCTCACTTGTCAATTGACTTCTATGTTACTCTTATAAATATGGTCTTTTATGACTGAGAAGCAGTCTCATGTTTATACAAAGATTTACAGATTCAAATGACAACTTGTCTAGTACAGAATGTTTCTTTTCATCCTAAGGGGTTTAAAGACATGATCATTTATTCATTAATTTTAATTAATGTAATTTTAAAATAACATTAAAATGACTAAATGCAGAACTTTAAATGCAGTTGTGCTCATTATCATGCAGTCAATACAGAGTTACAAGAACTAGTAACAATGAGACGCTAAAGTTTGAGGACTATAACAGGAAATTCTTTTTTTTTTCTCACTTCTGCTTTCAGAGACTAACCTTTATATAGAGAAAGAGAGATCGGTCCGATTGCATGAACTCGATTGATGAGTTGCAGTTTTGTGCATCTCTGTCGTTTTTCTTTTCGTTCCTTAACCCTGATCTGGGGGCTCCGTGGCTAAAAACCAAAGCTGTGCCAAGACGAACTGACTTGCTTTTTTCCGTCTCTCATCCTCCACCTGATTCTGAACGAGGGCATTTAGTCGCAGCCAAAGCCTGCATACAGCATGCGGGTGATGTAATGTTTAAACCGAGGAGTCATTCAAAACCAGAAATGGCGGAAAATGTACCCTTTTAAGCTCTTGCGGGAAAATGAAAAGAGCTGAACAAGAGACCTCTTTTTACATTCTGTTAGTCTCAAAGCAAACTCGGACACTGTTCCTTGTCTCATTTTATTTCAGGAGCAGTAATAAGGTCTGGTGGTACCTAACCTCAATCCACAGTGCAACTGTGCTGCCATCCGTGCTTTCCTTTCAGAGCAGGATGTTAAAAAAAAAAAATCAGGTCACCTGCATTTGGCTCGCTAATTACAGTGATGCAGCATTAGTAGAATACAGCGAACATTGACTTTTTCAGTTTTTGGAGTTATAGAACTACAGTGGGGAGTAAAACATGTGGTTGTAATTAGGGAAGCACAATCGGAGGCCTACCTGCCTTAGTGCATATGTAATATAATCCCGGCTATCTGTAGATTTGTTGTTTCATGGGTGGCCAAGTGGGTTTAGAAACTTGCTGATTAACTACTGTGTTTAATTTCCTCCCAATGGTACATTTTGAAATTTGATATGAGTGCTTTAATTTTTTTAATGTAGCATGTTTCAGTTGCTGTATTTGTTTTATGGTGGCAGTACAGACCTCGAATCATGTTCCCTGCTAAACTACGAACAACCAAGGTACAGTCTGGTCCTCGAAAGAAACTTAACTAGATGGATTAAGTAACTTGACTGAATTGGAAATGTGCAGTGCAGCTCAAAACTGGCTCATAATTACAATACTCAAAAACATGATTATCGAGGGTATAGACATGATACTCCAGATCTTTGGGTCTCCATGGGAATTCCATCCCTTGCTCATTTTTTTAATGCAGAAGACTAATAAAATAAATTGTTAGCTACTGTGTTTTAGCTAATTTACCTAAAACACAGAAGTGGGAACTTGCATTCTAGCTAATGTTTCCACTCCAGATAATAATCTGGATTTAAGTTTTTAGTACTGCGAGTTCAGCATTTTTAGATAATGTCGCACAAGTCTTTAATTAAATTTTGGTGCTCACATGATTGCTGAATTTGGTACCAGCCCTTTAGGTTTATGATGTATAGAGAACTCACACTAATGTAGCACTATGAGATCTGTGATTTTAATCATGACTAATGTTCTTGAGAACATGCAATGAATACCATTTTATGTTCTTTTAAGAATAGTTTTTGTAACTTTTATGTTTTTAGGCTATAATTTGAGGCCTGGCAGGGTATGTTTATAACAGCTAGTAGTGACAGGCTTATTTGTTTTTGTTTATTGACTTACTGTCTCTTTTGCCAAGTAATGGTATGTGCTGCCGTTCCTTTTTAATGGAGCCTACATTTCTACAAATTAACTGTATTGCTTTCACCTCTGATGACCAAGTTTATGAAAATTTAATAACTCTGACTGGGATGTCTGGAACACGTAGGGATACCGCATTAGAGCATTAGACCAATGGGAGAGAGCGAAGCACAGGGCAGATTGTTGTGTGTTTGACAGCACCAGAGAGTGCTGAAATGCATCTTTTTGCCCCACCCTGTCTGTCTGGTCACTTCAATGTCCATTTAAAAGGAAGTATCTTAGGAAATTACTTATTTGAGAAACATACAGTCCATGCAACACTTTATCTTTACTTGGAAGTGTCAGGAATCTTAAAACACAAAGTCACTAGTCTTTTGTAACCTACCAGTTGATACATTGACATTTACAGAGGTTTCGGTTCACTTTTAAACATATTTTCTTTTGCTGCTATCAGGTGAACCTGCGTCTCATCCTTGTGAGTGGTAAGACCCAGGACTTCACCTTCTCTCCTAATGATTCAGCAACAGACATTGCTCGCTATGTCTTTGAAAACTGGCCTGCAGGTGAGGGTTTTTTTTTTTTTTTTTTTTTTGGTATGATTAACAAGATGCCATAGTCTTTTTTTAGATTCAATGCAACCTTGGATTGAGAGTAACTTTGTCTGTGAGCAAAGAAGAGCAAAATTTTAAAATAAATTTTAACTTAAGTTAAACAAGCAAGTTGTCAGGTCCTGAAACATGAGCACTGTGATACATGTACCCTTTGTCTGCCGAATGTCACATGATCACAGTAGCCCTCCTGCTTCTGCTCTCATCTAACAAAAGTCTAGATTCTTTTCAAAGGTAGAGTGCAGGTTAATTTGTTTTGTTTTTATTTTATATTTTGTATAAAATGTTTTATATGAATATTTTTGGGCTGTGGAATGAATCATTGGAGTTTCCATTATTTCTTTTGGGGAAATTAACATTGATGTACAAGTATTTTGATATACAAGCATGCATTCTGAACGAATCATCTTCGCAATTAAAGGTTAAGCTGTATTAGGTATTGGCTCAGGTAATAAATAGCCAAGTTAAATGTAACTATGTTAAGCTAATTATATAAACCACCATATGTTTGAGTAACATTTGCTTTAACACACATGCTATCAAATAAATTTCTTTTTACAGCATGTGTTGATTATTGTGGTGATTTTTGTCTCTGTTTTGTTTTAAGGCTGGGAAGAGGAGCAGGTGAGCAGCCCCAGTATCCTAAGACTCATTTTCCAGGGCCGGTTCTTGCATGGCAACGTCACACTAGGAGGTAAGAGGCACACAATGCCTGTCAAGCAAAGTGTGTGACCTGACTGGCACTTTAACTTTGCTCAGCCTTTATTTTTTAGTAATGTACATTAAAAAAAATTTTTTTTTAAAGCTGAACTGTGGTGTTTTGTTTGTTTTCTCCAGCTATTCTTTTTACTTGTTTTATGAAAAGCATTAGTAGTAGTTTGGTTATGCTGAGAGTTAGATATTCATAAAATGTAAATAACCAGTATTCACGAGTACTCTGTTTCTTGAATAGCACTGAAGTTGCCTCCTGGCCGAACAACTGTTATGCACTTGGTTGCCAGAGAGACACTGCCAGAACCCAACTCCCATGGTAAGACCTGAATTGTCTGTTTGGCAGTCCCTTTACACACATCCAACGCATGCCTGAATGTGTGGGTTCTTTCTTTGTCTTAGGTTCTGTGGCTATTAAACTTCAACATGTTATGCATTATGCATTTACACCAAACACCCATTTGGTGCTTCATCTGGGAAGAGGCCACATAAAACAGATTTGTTGCCGTATCCAAAATGTGACTGTTACTTGTAAAAATGCATTGAAGAATTGCTTTTCTTTGAATGCAGTATTTTATCCAAATGAGCACGGCCTCCTTTTGAGTCTTTCCTCAGTTTTTCTTTGTTGTCTCAGTTTTTCCTTGTCACTGTTGTCTCTTGCTTCCACGGTAAGGGGCAAACTGACAGTGTATACATTTTTTTTTTTCAGTTTCTCCATATTTTGAATTTATCCTGATGGTCCATTTTCTTGCTTTAAAAGTTTTTTTTTTTTATAATTATAGTTATTCTGGAAGCTTTAATAAAAGCAGTGATGGACAATAAATGTACTAAATTTCCCAGAGACAGTTTAGTACATTTACATGCATTAATATTTGCTCTTAAGTTATTAAAATAACCTTGATAACATTGCTCTTGATACAATGTCTTAATTATTTTTCTTTCACATTGATTCATTGCTAAAGATCCCCTCACACATACAGTAAGTTAAAAAAAAAAAAATAGAAAAATGTTATTGCCTTACAACACACACATGTATGTAAATAATTAAGGCAAGAATTTTTAAAAAGTTGTTTTAGGTTGTGCTTTTGAAACACTCCTTCCCAAAACTCATTTGATTCCTCATCAATTTCACTTAACAAACCTTAGTATATGTGTGTACAGTTCAGATGTCTTTTATGCCCCAGAAATATGCCAGTGTAGAAATGATGAAAGTGTGTGTTGGTGTAACTTGTGAAATAGCTTCCTGAACTGACAGCCTGTTCTATGGTATTATACTGGGTGGGGTTTTGGGTTGAATTATACGGCACACAGTTGCTGTGCCCAGTGACAATTTTACAGGTGTTTAGATGATGAAATCCATTTAAATCAGCTGATGGTTATATCAATAAAGATTAAACATTAACCTAGATTAAATCAGTTTATATATTCATTTTGTTGCACTGCATGAAGTCATTGCATGTAAGCCACTGTCTATAATGCTGCTTTTTATGGTAAACTAAGATTCAACTCCTGTTATAGAGCCTTATTTTAAGCTATTTAAATAAAAAATATGAAGATGAAGTGGTTAAAATCTGTCAAATATCAAATAGATATTTGTCATTTTTCAGAACATTTGATAGTATCTCTCACATTTTCTCAGAGATTTTCTAATCTCTGATTTGAAACCAAGTTATTATTTCCAATGCCTGGAAGTAATAACTTGGTTTCAATTCAGAGATTATGCTCACAGCATTTCTGGTGTAATGGCTTATAATATTTGTTGACCTTGTCCTCGGTGCAAGAACAAGTCAGAGATAACCTTGATAATTGAGTTTGTAATGAGAGCTCAGAAGCCAGAAAACCTTTCGACACCTTTTGAGAAGAGTGATTTTTTTTTTCCATTACATACAAATACATACAATTCTGCTAGGAAATCAGATTTTATATGCTTTTTGTTTGAAAAAGGGTTAATAGCTCCAGATATGTCTGCCTGGGGTAACCTCTGATAAAACAATACAGTTTTCAGATAAAGAAAGAGTTGAGTTTCATTCCAGAGTGTTTAACAGCTACTTAATGGTTGAACAATTAAATTTATATTTTATCTAAAGGTTGATACTTAAGAGCATAGGCAGGCCAGCTTTCACTTGACGATCTATGTCCTACCATTATTTTAGTAAAATATTATAAAACCTAATCATTTGCATTTGAGGTAAATGGAGGCCTAAGGAAAAGAAAACTGTGCCCACACCATTTTGAAGCAGACGCCCCTTTTTTATATTACTAATAAAATAGTATACAATTACGGTTTCCTAATTATGTGCATTACTGTCGGTGATCTTTTTTTTTTTTTTGGGAGCGTTTCTTTGTGCTAGATTTGGAGTATTTTGTTAGAGCAGTGACTTTTTTTTCTCTGCTTTTCATTTGTTTGTTTTTGTCTTCTTTTAAGGCCAAAGAAACCGGGAGAAGACTACAGAAAGCAGCTGCTGCTTATTGCTGTAAAACAGAAGAGAGAACAACTCCCTGATCCCTGAACATGCCTTCTATTCCTAAATCCCTGCTCCCTTTTTCTGCTCGCCAACCTATGATGCATTCTGAGTGATTATAAAATGGCTCAGCGGGCCAGATCAATTACTTTCATTCACTTTATTCCTGTATAGTAGCTGGAAACCTTCTGTGCCAAGTACTCAATTTCATTCTCTCATTTGTCCTAGTTTCTTGCCAAAATTTCATTTTGCTTCGTAAAACCATGATCCTATGTACATAGAGCTCTATTAAAAATCCAAATATCAAATATCCAGATAATTAAAAAGGAAAATGTAAAATAGGAGTGTAAGAAACACTTTAGAGAATTTCTTGTACTTTAGAGAGAGAATATTGAGGTTCCTTTCTACACATATACAGAGTATTTCCTGACTGGAATTATGTTTTTGGACCTTGCTTTGCTCTTAAGAGCGAGCTGGCACTTAAACTCGCACATTTGATCATTGCACTCTACTCAGACGCTTATCTGAAGAACACAGTGGTTGACTTCACTTCATCACTTCTCAGCTGACCTAACCTGTTTGGATATCTCTTGCTTTCTACAAATAGGACAAGAAAGAGTTTGACCTAACATAGGTGGACTGATAGGACATGCCATGACCACCCCATATGCCTTTGACTCTGGACCAAGCAAGAGAATTTATTCATAAGGTCCCCCCACCCCGCCCTGAAGTGACGACTATGTCGACACCTGTGCATGCCCTAGTCTAGTGTTTTATTACCCTGGGTGTGTACCTGAGTTCTTGGAAAACTGTTCACCTCTTGTGTGCTTGAAGATTTGTCTGCCTGGAAAAAAGTGAAATGGCTGGCAAATGTGCTTGAACTGTGAGAAACTCATCTCCTTAGCCACATAAACACACTTTGTCTGCTATGATGTCCTGCGGGACAGTCACCATCGTCTGATGCAAAGAATAAAAAGAAGGGAATTGTCTGTGGGCTCCTGTCCGAAAGCCTTGGCCATAAAGGATACATTTTAAGCATGGTGGATTCCTGGAGCACCCCGAAGAGCTCCACTGGCATCCAAAAAGACTGCAAGCGAACAGGGGGTGGTGTCCCATAATGGGCCCCATCATGGGGCTAGGAGAAAAAAATGGGTGTTTTATTTCCTAATGTTTGTATGCTGTCTGCTTTTCTTTTGACTTTGAATTGTGGAGAATTAATATTAATATTAATAACAATGGAATTCTAAACAAAGTTATTTGTAATCTTGTGTCAGTGTATTTCAGCTTTTAATTGCTACACATTTAAAAGATGACTGGTGTGAGTATGAAGCGGGATTTTGTGGAGGGGTGGCCCAAATGATACGGGAGAACAGATCAGTCATGGGTGACCATGCCCAATGGTCTTCCCTCTTCCTTTGAGTGGTCATCCCTCAGTGAGTGTGTGTATTCAAAACTATCACCGCTATAAAATTAGCTTCAGAATATTAAATGTAAAAATACAGTATGCCTAAAATCCTGTATTATAAAATAATTAAAAATTCTTTCAACTAACCCTGGTGTCCAATGATCATTTATTGATTTTTCAAGGAATAAAGAAGCAGACTTTTCCTGGGCTTTTGGGCATTGGGCTGCAGATGGCAGTGTTGCTTTTATTCTCTAAGTAAATGTCCAAATCTGTTTTGCTGTAGATGTTATGCTCAGCATCACAAGGCTCTGTTTTCACCACTGACAGTGTAGGAGGAATGAATTGTAATCAGGCAATGATGTAACGCTGTATGGATGAAATCAGTTTATTAGCCTCCATTTTGTTCTTAGGATTTCTGGAGGCCAAAAATTATCTTTTATAATCTTCTCTGAATATAGACCATGCATTCTTCGTAGAAAATGTTGACTGTCTTAAATTAGTTTCAGAGACGCTGTCCTCATGCACTATTGGGTTAACAACTGTCTAGTGTATAGTAAGACATATTTCTTGTGTATATAATCTTATTACTACTTTCAATAGTGCTTGCATGATTCTGGAATGGTATTTCATGATGTATAGCTGAGAGAAATCAAGCCTTCCAGTTGACATTGGCAAAGAACTGAAGGAAAAGAAATTGGCCAGATGGTTCAGGCAGCCTAAGCACACATTTTTTAATAGTGAACCGTGAGGTCTTGCCTTTTTGGGAACATTTAACCATTGAAGCACATGTTCATGTACCTCTTTATAAACAGAAAAATGGAATCATAGCTTTATACGTGTTCAAGGTCAGAACTTTCTTCCTCTGTATGAAGGAACAAAAAATAGCAGGGTCAGCTTGGGGGAAAAGAAAAAGGTGCAAAAGCATGTGCCACAACTGGTTTTGCTGTGTGACTTGGGGATTTGGACCAAGTGGTCAGGCAGCTGCATCACAATTTCATTTCCTATTCGTCTTTGAGGTTTGGCCCAGAGAGTGCTTAGGGGAAAGGCCTCAATCTTACTCCTGGAGGACTATTGCCTCCAGGTTGTAGTGCTTTCTCAGCTCAGATCTTGTTTAACTGATCAACTAATTAAAAACATTTTATAAAATTGAAGAGGTCCGGAATAGCAGCTGTAAATGAACAGTGGTGGCCTGTTTCCCTACAATGTGTTAAATTGTTGGAAATCTTTTCCTAATCTCATTTCAGAGTAATATTACTTGGTTTATCCTGGAACTTTGAATCCCCATTTTGGACCCTCTTATAGAGGTTTTATTACCATGTTGTTAGTGAATGCAGGATTTCATTATCAGTATTTTAACTGAAAGCTAGTACTCATCCATTTGTAATACATTTAAAAAATCTAGTATACTTTTTAAAATGTCTATCTTTATGGAACACAGGCTAATAATGTGCCCATTAAATAGTGCACAACGCTATATATGTAGCACGAAAGATACATGTGACTTGAAACTAGCACAGTTTTGCTAGTTTTCAAGATTCCTTTTTCCTGCTGTCCTTCGACAGATTGAGCAATATCGGACTGACAGGTCTGCTGACACTAAACCCAGGTAAATGTCTGTCCACAATACAAAATCCAGACTGTGACTACAGGATAGTCCGTAGTCTCTGTTGGCCACTTTTCTTTATATCTGTCTTGACAATGTTTTGGCTTCCTGTTGCTGCTAATTTTTTTATTAACCCAAGGTATGGAGTTCCAGTATAGACCAAGTTATGCATCCATTGACCCTTTTGGCAAAGGTCATTCAGTCGTGGGAGAGTTCAGCAGGATCACATGTCTCCAATGTGTGAGTCCTTCTTTGCATGTGCACTAAGGGTCACCATGCCAGTAGACTATGACTGTTTACTTCTTGCCTCAGCTCCTCCAAGTCCCTCACAAGTTCACATAGGGAAGTCGCTAAAATATCACATAAAGCTATGACTTTTGACGTGGAATAAGTACACATCTCTGTTTCCTGGTGATCAGGACAAATCAAAGCACTAGAACTATTGCATCTGATTCATGGTTTATTTTATTGTTTATTTAAAAAGTGCCTTGAGTTCAATAACCTGTCACTGAAAAGCCAAGCCAGATGCAAGGAAGTTGCTTTTAAACAATATGATCTCTGTTCCTCATGGAAAAAAGGAGAAAGGAACAGTGCAGTGCTGGATGAGCTGAGGATTTGCTATAGCTGAGGGCATATTCTCTGAAGAATTCAAGCTAAAAGAATTTCTCACACTGTTTGGAAATGAAAACAAAATGATGTAGAGTTTTATTCAATCTGTGTTATCGTTCTCACTGTCTCTCTGGACAACACATCATCTCAGTCAAATGTTAAAGAGCACATTTTGTCAAACTAGTTTCAACAGGGTTTTGGGTGATTGTTCCAATTTTTTTTTTTCCTGTAGTAACATTACTTTCACTTAGCAGCGTAATTATTGTCTAATTATATACTGGGTTTTGCTTAACAAGTCTTGATCTGCCAAAAGAGTGTATAAAAGTCACTGGTTATTTTTCCAGCATTTTATACCCTGTCTTTGTTTCATGCCTTCAGCACTGGTTGGTAGTGCACACCAAAGTGTTCCTGAAAGTGCCCTATACACGTTTAACTTCTTGTTCTTTACCGGGGTCTGTACACAAAGTGAGGTCTGTCAAAACAAGCAACAGAAAGTCGAGTGGCCCTCACAGACCATAGCCCCACTGAACACCTTTTAGATGAATTTGGAATGCTGACTGTAACCCAGGCCTCCTCGCCCAACGATGCTACCCGACATTACTAATGCTCTTGCACACCTTTCTCCAGACATGCTTTAAAATGTTGTGGAAGGCTTCCCCAGAAGCATGGATGTTATTATAGCAAAGGAGCAATGAAATCTGGAATGCAGTGTCCAAACTACATATACTGGTGTAATGGCCTGGGTTCAGTACACAGGGATACATAAAGTGGAAAACATTTGAATATCTACACATGCTAACTAGACAACACAATATTAAATAGTAATATACACTGACAAAGGCAAAAAAGTCAATCACATGAAAAGAATTCATCATCCTTGTAGAGGCACTCTTTGAGTCCTGGAATATAAGTTAGAATAAACTTTATTTCATTGTCATATAACATTGCTGAGCCTAAACCTGACCTACAGTACTGAAGCAACCACAGATCATAACACTGCCTCCAGACAGTGGCCGCTATGCATAATGAGCACATCACCTCATGTGGTTCTTGTCTTAAACTGACACCCTTCGCTCTGGAATAGGGTCAATCTGGACTCACCAGACCAATTCCAAGTTTTATGTTCTCTAACAAAATGAAGCTTTTTTTTTCCAAAGAGTCTCCAAAAGTTTTATTATGGCCACGCAGCTGTTTAGTCCCAATCCTCTAATTTCTTGTCCCATTAAGTGTGTGGAACTGCACATACTTTCACTATTCAACATAGCTGTGGCTTCTACTGTTGATTTTTATTTTCATGAAGATTCACAAAGTGTTTAAATGATTTCTGATCACAGATATTCTTGATTCACAATTTATGATTTTTTTCCCGACTGCAGTTCCTGAAGTTGAACCAATAATTCCAGCAATCTTCTAGTTGTATTCTTTGCTTAATGGCGTCCCTTTTTTTATTTTAATATTTTATTTTATTTACTTTATTACTATATATATATATATATATATATATATATATATATATATATATATATATATATATATATAAACACACAGTATATAGATCTTTAGTTTGACCTTGAAATTTAAAGAAATAAACGAGTAAATAAATAACATGACTAAATATAAAACAGAAAACAGAAACCCTGCAAAACGTCTATACATGATTAGCATATCTGTATTTTTGTCAAAGTTGACAGTTGATGCTTTGAGTTCAGTCCATGAAGTCAGTGACCCTGCCAGTGTTCCCACCACAATCAACAGAAAGCCTACACAGAAATGTTGGGGCTGCAACCTTCAAGATCAAAAACATTGAAAGAAGTAAAAAAAAAAAAAGGTTCTTACTAGTTCCTTATCCCATGGGTGGGGCATCACAGGCTAAAATTGTACTTTGATGACAATCAAGTACAGTACTGGAAGATCGTCTACGCACTGTGTAGCAGTGTAGCAGTTTTTCCAGGAGTGTCTTGTTAGATTTACAGTGCACAGGAAGCTAAACAAGTTTGACCTTTTTTTGTAGTGACCTTTGCTTTGATTTTATAGTGACCTACTGAGGTATTGCACCTGGATCTCATTAGGAAATGGTTCAACAGCAATCTTTTGTGTGATCAGTTCAAGCTGACATAAGGCTTTAATCAAAACATCAAAACAACAACTCCCTGGAGACATGGACAACTTCCAAATGAAGTTTCTAATTTTTCTACTAAATATAAAAAATGTAATATCAGTATTCTTCTAGATGAGGCTCCCTTTTGAGTTAATATAGTATATAAATATGATATAAATGTATATATAAATCCGTTGGTATAAATGATATATCATATATCTTGTATACAATGTGCCAATCCATTGCAGCGCACACACATACACACACACTCATTCACATACTACAGGCAATTTGGGAATGTCAATTAGCATGTTGCATGTTTTTGAACTGTCATTAAACACAGGAGAACATACAAACTACCTCAACTAAGCCCCCCCCCCCCTTTTAATGAATTATAAATAAAAATACAACTTTAGCAATTCTATCCAATATTTTTATATTTGTAAAGCTGTCCAAAGTGCTATACAAATAAAATTTAATTATAGTATTTTTTTGTGTGTGTTAATTTTTTTATGTACCTAAATCTGTATTAGTTTTTTACACGAATATTCAGATGTCAGGAAAGAAAAGTTTTTATTATATGGGATAATGTTTTACAGTAAAACAATAAAAACTTTTTTTCTTTGCTTGTAAAAAAAACTGTTCTTTGCAGCAAGACGTGCATGTTTGCTGAATAGTGATGGAAGATTAAAATCTTTAGATTGTTTGGCTTGGGTTTTCCAATGTCATTTAACAGTTCTTTGACAATAGAAGGAAATGTTTGTGGAATAATAGCATTTATACGAGGCATTCTCTCTCTCTCTCTCTCTCTCTCTCTCTCTCTCTCTCTCTCTCTCTCTCTCTGAAAAAAAAGGTGGTTCTAAGGAAATGCAGCAGAAATAAGGCCAGCCAAAGACTGATAAATGTCTGACATATGGTTCAGAGTCTCCATTCCTACAGCAGGCCGGCTCGTGGTTCATGACAGAAAACAGCTAAGCATCAAATTATCCAGCTGTTGAATACGCACATTGCACAGAACCTCAGTATACCGAGTCAGCTGGATTGTTTCAATTCTGAGAAAACTGCTGCATTTCATTATTTCGCATAGAGAATATGTCCCGGTCATGCCATCTAAAACAGATTTGAACTGTTAAATGTCCACGCAGGACTGAGACCACTGGAATGTTCTGTCCTGCTTTATACTCATGTACAAGTAAAGAACCTTTAACATGTTTTCTTTGCTAAATTGTAAAAAGCTGCATGAACCATAAACATGGCTTAGAGTTTGTCTGGATCCTTCTTTCTTCTGTGATGTAGACGCATCTCCGCATAGTCTCTGTTGACTGGCAGGTTTATGGTTGTCTGTTTTTGGATGGGCATTTTGTGAAAAATCTCTGAGATCTCAGGGCGATTAACCTTGTGCTTCACCTTTGGATGGTTCATTGGGATTTAGTTGCACATCTACATTATTTCTCAGATAGACCAGTAGACCATTATGATGTCCTAAATTAGAGGTTGTCAGAGATTGTTTGAAACTGTGTTTATCAAGCAAACAGAAGTGCTGACCATGTCAATCATCACTACATTTAGTTAAATACTTGTTAACGTAGCTCACCAAGATTTCTTCCTTAAGCTGCAGTAACTGTGATTAAATGAATAGTATATTTATTTGGACAGATATGTGCACACATAAGTTCACATAAAACTATTAAACAAATCTGTATTTCAGTGGCCTACATTGTTTGTTCAGTTGTTTAGGAAAAATGGTAATTGCATCATTCTACAGCCAGTTTATGCATGTGGGAGGTCCACATGCAAAACACCACAATCCTCTTGTGAGTTTATTTCACCAGACAATGATAAATGCATCCTGAGCATAAGTGGAAATTACTTTTCGTCCTAGTGCTTACCAAAACATCTCCTAGTTGTATAGTGTCCAGACCAGTTATTAGAGTACTGAAAGATTGTATAGGTGTTAGATACATGGGCTTCACTATGGCTTTGTGTGGCCTCTTGGGATGCCCTGTGCTTGCAGTTCCAACTATACAGGAAGCACCATTTGCAGGATGAATAGCACAAGGGAGGAAGGGAAGGGGAAAAAAAGGCTTTGAAGCACAGAATCAAAAGCATTATAACTGTTCTGAGGACATGATAAAGAAGTCCCACACATCGATCTAAGGTGTTACGCAAGGGTTGCTTTATTTTGCCTCAGATTTGGAGTATTTGGCTCAAATCTAAACTCATCTGCATTTCATATGGTGTGTAGATGATAAAAAATATTTTGATGATCTTTTTTCAACATTGTTACTGTCATCATTTTTTTTTTCAACTAATATACAACAGACGCACCTCTTTGGTATGTTATGCATTTTTAAAAAAAAATTAATTCTTTTTTGCAGTATTTGTGATTTTCTGTATAAGATTATTTTTCTAAAGGAAGTAAATGTATCTGCATGCATTATGTAAGTCATTAACCAGGACTATCTGTTATGATGTATTATCATATATGTTAGTATTAATCAGATGCTGTTTATTCTTTATATAGGAAGTGCCTATTTATTTAAAGAGATACTCCAGTGGTTTTTAAACATCACTTTTATCTCCCTGTAGTTTGTGTGATTACAATGGATAATAGTTTTGATATTTTTGTATTTTAAATTTAAGGTCTACGGACATTTGAGGTATAAAGAATTTCTGAATTTTGTTACTGTATAATATAAATGGTGCACTTGATTTAAGCACTAGAGTCACACTAATGTCACATGCGACTTCATTCGCAGTTGAACTTGACACATGATTTGACCCATCTTGTGTCTCATCAAATATCTTTCAAGATAAAACATGAATACAAGATAATACAATAAATTATACAATAAATTAGGAATGTCATAATAATAAAAAATAATGAATAAAGATGCATGTATTGTTTAATTGAGCTCATGTACAGTATGCAGAAGAGGACAGACAGTGAGTGTGTTAAGCTGCTCTGTGATGAAGTTGTCTGTATGTAAACTTTTGGCCTCCCCAGGTGATAGCTGTTTTCTTTTCCTGTAGGTTTTGAATGCTAATTGAAATATTCATAATAATACGTGGTATTTAATATAAAATTTTTGTTAATAATATTAATATATGAAATTAAAATATATTGGAACATTGTGGTTGTAGATATTAACATATAAATATGACCACTCTACATGCCCTGGATTTTTTCTAAGCAACCGAATTACCCCTGCTCCGAGTATAACAGTAATGTAATGTTTGGTTAGAAAAACTTTCAGTGTGATGGAAAGAACAGGCATTGGAGAATATCTTACTAAAACTCTGGGTTTCCTCCCACAGTCCAAAGGCATGCAGGCATTTCAAAATTCCTCATAGTGTGTGAGTGTGTGTGCCCTGCAACGGACAGGAACGGCATCTAAGGTGTGTCCCCTGGGGTAGGCTCCAGGCTTCCTGTGACCTTATATTATGAAGGTACAGTATTATTACAGATAAAGTGAATACATTACCTATATTGTATTACAGTCGAAGCCATAAGAATAAAGTCTTCTCCCTCTAAAATGTGTCATATCGCTGAGGTTTTTAATGAATTATATACAATATAATTATAATACATTTATGAATATTTTCTACAAAATTTGAGAGCATCATAAGCCATAAGACTTTGATTATCAATTGTTTTCAAGTAATATTTTTATTCAGTATGTACGTATATATCTGGATGTACAGTATGTATGTATGTATGTATGTATGTATGTATGTATGTATGTATGTAGATAGATAGATAGATAGATAGATAGATAGATAGATAGATAGATAGATGTAACCATTTTGATCTACTATGTTGGAAAGTGACACTACACAAGGATCCTGTACAAATGCCTATGCACATCTGCTTCTGTTATATGTGAGCTATGTGTAAAACATGTCAAGACCAGGCTTGACTGCTTTGGAAAAATGAGCTGGCTTAAGCCTTTGCTGTCAAAACGGTCCTGAGTCTCCACCTCAAAAGAATGAAAGGAACAGTGTGCATCAGTTATGAATTAAGAGCAATTTTGTTGCCCCTTGTTTGGATTATACCTGCTTCCTGTTTCCTGCTGACACTGATACCATTTTGTATGTTTTGTAAATTCCAAGCATAGGCCTATAGGCTTCATTCAAATTATTGGTTCTATAGAAAACACACCCATTCTCACAATCAACCCTGAAGCTGTGTGCAACCTTAGACAGGTGTTCCTGCACAGCTGGTAGCGCCTGTAAAAAAGAAAGTTAATGAGGAAGCCACTCTGTTGTGTTCTTAGATATACTCTCAGTTATAAATCTCAGGTCATTGTCAGGTCTTCACACTTATAAGATGTAGTTTAGAGTCTGAATAACGTCATATTTTCCACTTATTGTTTGGTATACCAAAGCTTTCCAGGGTTATTATGCTATAAAGTGTCTCAGAAGAAATATATAAAATAATAGAAAACTATCAACTGGGGAAAAAAAAAACATCGCTTTGTCCGATGAGGAATGTAATTCATGCATAATTGCACATTGCTATACAAGGCACTAAAACTAAAAACAAAGGCTCCAGCTTACTTTATATCCTAAGCATGCAAAAGAAGCAATTTAATCAGTCTTAATCATATGAAAGCACAGTGAACACCCATCCAAATGCTCATAAATTTGCCACCTAACCGGCACGCTTCTAGTGAGGTCAGAAGTTTACAGTCTAGCCTGGTTTCTCCAATCCCTCCTGAAACCTATTAGTGTAGGTCATTTAGGAAGTATTGCATAATAGCAGATGGTGTGCATTTAAGCCCCAGCAGATGATGAAGTGCCCCAGAGCTGGATGGACTCTATGGCTCCAGAGCTTCATCACAACTTCTAACGCCCACATGGCCGTGGTCCTCCTTAAATAAACTTAGGAACATGATTTATTCTTTCCCATTATTCATCCTAAAGGTGTAGGGTGATAAACTGACAGTGAGTCTGATTGTATCTGTGCAGAGGCTATATTGGGCTTCTGTTCTATGTATATTTGATAGTCAGCTGTGGAAAGGCTTGCTTTATCAGTGTGTACTTGGCCAAAGAATTAGGGAGAATATGTGTCCTGATAAGGAGTTTTTTTAAGCTCAGCTGAAACAAATAGAAGCATGGCGGTTAAAAGAAAGGACAGGCAGCTGCAGTCCAGTCTTTTTCCAATTACTACCACATACTCAGAGAAAATATTCTTCATTTTTGTAAGTGGAAAGAAGTGTGACAATTCAGTGAGTCTGCACATCATCAACAGATGGACCACATGCTAGAGCGACTTTAAACCATATAGGAGTTAATGATAGAGTGGAACTTTCATTGCACATATGTGCCTTATATAATCTTACTCATGAACTGATTTCGAAACTGGTTCAATGATTGTTGTGTCCTATGGAAGAATTCTAAAAGTCCAACAGCTCTGAACTCCTCCTTCTTTCTTTGGCAACTAACAATCTTGTCAGGGTCATGATGAATTCAGTGCCTCTCCCAGGAACAATAAGAACGAAGCAGGAATACACTGTAGGGAGGATGCCAAGCAATTACAGAGCAATTTAGAGCTGGCATGTTTTTGGAGATGGATGTGAACCCACAAGGACAAGATGAGAATATGTAGAAGTCGGTAACAGTAATCCGTGCTAAGGATCGACCCAGGAACCATAGAACTTTTATGCAAAATTTCCAGTTGATTGTCAAACACTTCAAATGTTACCAAGTCTATTTAATGGGGAAGAAAGCGTGCAAAATGATCTATAATTGCAGCAGCGTTTGTTTTTAAAACCATTTTGAAGCTCTAGAATTATCCTGAGGAGTGTCTGAATGCACAAAGGATGAAATGGAATGAAAAGAAAGTACATGCCACATCACATCTTTCTTTTTACTGGATTCAGCGAACTCCACACACTGTTCCTTTCACACTTGGGATGGCTGATACTATTTCAGTTCTAGCTGTCAAGGCGGTAGTGCTAACTATTTATCAGGGAAGAGAAACAAATCAGTCTGAAGGAGTGGAAAGTTCTTCTGTTAGTTATTGTGAACTAGAATGAAGGAAAAAGGCCAAACTGTGTAACAGTTACATAACCGTTTTCAATTTATGACTAAGGTTATGACTGGCAGTAATGTTCGTTAAGTGATATCTGTAGTACAATCTAATATCTAATTGTGGACATTTTATATCTATGATGTGGACTAATGGTAGACAGGACCTCTCCGTGCAGATTACGACATGCATGCAGGGTTGGGTTTGTTGCTAGTATAGGCGCAATATCAAAATCCACACGTTAATAGAGCGCGGTGTGTTTTTTTAAGCTTCTCTCAAATAGATTCCTGCTGTCAGGAACAGAGACGAGGGTTTCTCGACTGTGTTATATTTGGCAAGGCGCTGGATCTGTCGGACCATTCTGAGATCTCTTTATATATAACAGTGAAAATGGTCTTGCTGATGGTATTAACCTGAAGTCACGGTGCATGTGGGGAAAAGAAAAAGCAGTTATGGCTCCTTTCCATTAGCTCAGCTTCAAAGTGTAATGGCAATGCCTACTGTATACTGGAACACTGAGCTTTTCTCAAAATCAACACTAGATTCTCAATACAAGCAGTTTCAACCAGTAATTGAATCTAACTAGACAATAATAGCCTAATTGCATCAGTTACTATTCAAAGGTGTCTATTTTAGTGGCATGAGCCCCATGTAAGGATTGTCTAAACAGTGTTCTAATGTTTTAATAGAGTTCATGTGCTTTGCATACTGTGCACTTAAGTAGCTTACAGGTCTCTCTCTGTTTTCAAGTGCTAAGTGATAGTGTACTTAGTCTCAGTCTGATTGCTGGTATGTATGACATTAAAGAGCTTTGAGTGGGCCTTGGATCCTTTCAGGCTATGAAACGATTTAGAGACACACTCTAACACTACTCTTCCAGCCCTTTCAGGGACCAAACACACTCCCTTGTCCTTCCAAAGGGGGCAGGAATAGGAGCCAATAATAAAGGACGCCTGCCAAAACCTCAGCAAATTCTTGATGAAGGAAAGAATGCAGTAGGAAAAGAAGCCACATTCTCCCACTTTTCTCCTTTCTCCATTTGTTTATCTTTTAGTAAACATGAAAATGTCCTTGCTGTCTCCTCCGGTCAACGCACTTTACCTTCTTTCACTTGTCTTACCGTGGAACCAAAGTGAATTCTTGCCTTCACAAAGACAAAGTAACCTGCACTGGCAAACAAATCTAATTTCTAGCAACACTAGTGATCATGGTTAAAAGATTCAATTTTTACATGGAAGTACTCACAATTTTTGTGTTATGATTTGTTTAGAATTTTTCCCTAAACATAAGTTCTTCACTAACAGAGAGTACAGCAGTGTAAGCCATGTGTCTTTGTTTACTGTTCAGCATCAGAGAGGGGAAATGTCATATTACTGAGTATCACAATATCAGACACAGACAGCAGACTGTATTTTGTTTGGCTCATGATAAAACTCATGGTAATTACTTCTGGATTCATATCACAGTCTATTTGATGCCTTATATTACACCAGTGATGGGTCTGATTCTGATGACTAAAATTTTAAAACAGAGTTTTTTTTTTGTTGCATAGATAGATAGATAGATAGATAGATAGATAGATAGATAGATAGATAGATAGATAGATACTGAATATATAATGTAACTAAAATATACAGTATATAGCAACTGCTTACTATATGTCCACTCAACTGGATCAACAATGTAGTAGATTTATCTCCCTAATTAAACATCTGGAAAAAAAAAAAAACAAGTCTGTGATTAAATGAAACCTCTAACTAAATAAGTACATCCAGCTGTATCGTTGCTGAGGATTTGAAAACATTGTAAAAAAAAAACAAAAAACAAAAAAAAAAACGGAACAAAACAGTGTAATCTTTTGGTTCAAAATTAAATGAGCTATTACTCCAATTCTTGGAATTGCTGAAGAAGCCAACACGTGGATTATGGGCCTGAGATCAACATTGCAAGAGATTTAATTATTGGTATTATAGTTTTGTGAATCACTGAGATGTAGTGGTGTGTCTGGTCCTTCACTTATGTGCTGTCTTGTGTTTTGCGTTCCTATCGTTATAATTTTAAAGCCTGCACAGCAGTAACTCTCATCCGTCTACCATCATGGCTAAACCATTAGTCATGTGTTTAAGCAATGTTCCCAGCTGATGAGTTTTCAGTATCTCTTTATCGTCATAGATAAATGCTTCAAATACTTGAAATAATAACAGAAGGATTGCTGGAAAAATTATATTTACTCAAATAAAGAAGATGATATTTAAAGATATCACGGGTACAGAATATATATATATATATATATATATATATATATATATATATATATATATATATATATATATATATAAAGCTTGTATAGCAGTACAGATTTACTGTCCTCTAACAATAACTCAACATGCAGACTGTATTGTCTAAATAACTGGGCATAAAAATGAATACACCCTTGGTGTCAAAACTGTGTCCAAAGTGTCAATATTTTAAGTGTGAGCACCGTTGCTATCTAGCACGGCCTTAATCCTCCTGGGCATGGAATTCACCAGAGCTGCACATGTTGTAGCTTGGATCTTCTACCACTACTATCACAGAACTACTGGAAGTTAGACACATGGTGCTTCGCCACCTTCTGCTTAAGGATGTCCCACAGATGCTCAATAGAGTCTGGACCTTTACCTTCAGCTTCCTCAGCAAAACAGTTGTCATCTTGACGGTGTGTTTGGGGTCATTATCATGTTGGAAAACAGCAATTCAATTTGGCAGAGTTTTTTAAGGGAGGGCATCATGTTCTGCTTCACAATGTACATGCTGGAATCCATGTTTCCCTCAATGAACAGCAGCCCTCCAGTACCAGCAGCATTCAGGCAGCCCCAGACCATTATGGTACATGGTTAACTGTAAGCAAGCGACAATTTTCTTGGTACTCCTCACCAGGGCGTCACCACACATTCTGGACACCATCTGATCTAAACAAATTTACATTAGTCTCATTAGACCACAGGACATGGTTCCAGTAATCCATGCTGCTGAACAGGGTGTCTTTAGCAAACTGTTTGCTAGCTTTCTTTTGAGCCAGCTTCAGAAGAGGCTTCCATCTGGGGATGATGACCGTTCAGACCAACTTGTGGCAATGTGGTGCATATGGACAGCTTTCTTTGATCGACCCTTTCGAGGCCTGTTCTGAGTGAAACCTGTCTTGGAAAACCTCTGTATGACCCTGAGCAGTTTACTGTAACGCAGTTTCAGGGTGGTTCCAACCTTCTTGTAGCCTAACGTATGTTTGTGGAGAGTAACAATTCTATTTCTCAAATTATCTGAGAGTTCTTTATCATGAGGCACCAAGGTGATCATCTAGTAGTCAGTATGAGTGAATTGTACTCAAAGCCAAATTTTAAATGCTCTAATACACGATACACAAATTTGTATGGAGATATTGTGTGTATATATAGAAACTTAATACATACACACACACACACACACACACACACACACACAAACTGCACAACCAAAAAAAAAAAGTAAATACCCATATATTTTGTTTGATCACCTTTTGCTTTGATTACAGCATGTGTTTGCCATGGCATTGTTTCGATAAGCTTATGCAATGTCACAACACAATTTTGTTCCAAGATCTTTTATTGACGATGGGAGACTCAGACTGCTGTGTAAACTCTTCTCCAGCACATTCTAAATATTTTCAATGGGTTTCAAGTCTGGAATCTGTGGTGGCCAATCCATGTGTGAAAATGTCTCCCAGAACCACTTTTTCCCAATTTGTCGCTGATGAATTCTGGCACTTTCATATTGAAATGCCTGAGTCATCAGGGAAGAAAAAACATTACGATGGAAAAAACCTTATTACATACAGTCAGCTGACCTATTTTTGGGCACATAACATTGCTGAACCTTGACCTGACCAATCGAAGCAATTGCAGATCATAACACTGCATGATGGGTGCATCACTTCATCACTTCTCTTCTTACCCTGATGCACCTGTCACTCTGGAACAGGGTAAATCTGGACTCCTCACCCGAAAAGAGCCTTTTCCAATGTTCCACAGTCCATTCAATAGAAGTCTTTTTCCAATTAATCTCACCGATAAGTGGTTCATAAGAACTATAAATCTGTTTAGTCCTAAACCCTTGAGTTCTCTTCGCATTGTGTGAAAATACCCTTACTTTCATTATTAAACAAATCCGTGAGTTCTACTTTTTTCTCCTTTGTTGTTTTCTTTTTTTTTTTAATGCAGGCCAATAATTTGACCTGTCTGAAACAGAGTAACATCTTTGCCATGATGAAAGAATATGTATTGGGCTATATTTATATATTTATTTGACCTGTTGAATGAAACAGTTTTGACCGAGCTTTAACTGTTGTTGAGATGGCCTCACATTCATGATTGACTTAAGATGACCAGGTCCTGTGGCTATAAAACATGCCCAAATTATTACCCCTGCCCTGCAGTACTTGACAGTGGGTATGAGGTGTTTCTGCTAAAATGCTGTTTGGTTTTTGCCAAACATGACACTGGGCATTAGGGCCAAACTCCACTTTGGTCTTGTCTGTTTCTAGCTATTAGTTCCAGAAGTCTTGTGGTTTGTTCAGATGCAGTTTTGCAAATCTCAGTCATGCTTCTGTGTTCTTTTTAGACAGAAGAGTTTTTCTGCTGGCATCCCTTCCAAAGAAACCATACTTGTTTAGTCTTCCTCTAATTAATAAATACTAAATACAAATTATTAAATAAATAATTGCACGGTGAAAAAGTTATATGGTGTTGTTTGTCTGAGGTTATATTTGCCTAATAATAACATTCTCTATGATCGAATGATTATATATATATATATATATATATATATATATATATATATATATATATATATATATATATATATATATAAAAACAAAAACATAGAATTAAAAGTGGGGGTACTAACTTTTGAGCATGACTGTGTGTACAGGACCAGTCTAAAGTTTGGACACCAATTTCGGTGTATTATCTATATTCTAAAACAATGCTGGATTACGAAATCACACATATAGCAAGTAGTTAACTACATAAGCAGTTACGTAACATCAACAATGGCAACAGTCAGTTACTGTTATTATAAGACATGAAGGTCAGCTGTTCTGGAATAGTTCTTGCAAGAACAGTTTTGTCAAGTGCATTTGCAAAAACCAGCAATCACCACGATGAAACTGGCTCTCATGAAGACCATCCCAGGAAAGCAAGACCAAAACCTAACTACAGAGGAGAAGTTCATTTAAAGTTACCAGCCTCAGAAATCACCACTTAACCGCACTTCAGATTAGAGTCGTTATGAAGGCTTTATAGAGCATATAAGTATCAGATACATCTCAATATAAACTGTTCAAAGGAGATTACTGCATATGTTGGATGCCTTCAACATTTTTAGGGAAAGACCTTTTTTACAGAAAGGGAATTAGAAGGTGTGCCCAAACATTTGACTCGTAGTCTGTGTGTGTGTGTGTGTGTGTGTGTGTGTGTGTGTGTGTGTGTGTGTGTGTGTGTGTGTGTGTGTGTGTGTGTGTGTGTGTGTGTGTGTGTGTGTGTGTGTGTGTGCGTGTGTCATTTTTTTAATGTTAGGATCTTTTTATTATATATATTTTTTAAAGAAATAATTTTTTTCACTTCCTACAACTCTGGCAGTTACTGCTTCTTTACTGCTATCTGCTTAGTGCAGCACTGTCAGCATTTTTGTTCCTAAAATAGTTTAATAAACCATAAAGAATTTTCCAAGAGAGCCAGGACAAAACAGGGCTGTGTGCCTGGATTAAGTACAGTCTTGTAGTCTTCAATTTTGGCCTTTTTGACCTGTAAAAATCTCAGTATTGAATTGATCTCATTTGAAAAATATCTTTTCCAGCATTCGTAGTGTCAAACTGTTACACTTTACAATAATCTCCTTAAATGTGCTTCATCTCTTTTAGCTGGAGAAAATTTGCTTGTACTGCCATAATAGGATTCAGCTGTTTACCTGCACCAAATTACAGTAAGCCCCTTGTTTTCTATCTAGACTGAATGTGTTGCCTGAGCTCCATGCAGAATTGCACAGAATTATTATCCCCACTATGTTCATTAATCTGCCTGCATCACAATGTAATAGTTGTTTGTTCAGCTGTTTTTTGGAAGCCTATTTATATTTCTCTGAAGGGATTGCAATATTATTCAAGGTCAAAAAGGAAAACAGTATGCTAAAAATGCTGAAGTGAAACTCACACGGAAACCCTTAACAATCCAGTCAATATTGATTGAACAATGACTTTGAAGAGAGCTAAAAGTAGTGTGCTATAAATGAGAATGACAGTGTTCGCAACTGTTTTGTAGCCAGTGACCCCTTTAACTGTAAAATAAATTGCACATGACCCCACCAGTATGGATTCAATTAAAATTTACTGAACTATGCAGTTTTTTTTTTTCCTTTCCACTGCATGAGGTCTGAGCTTGGACCCCCATGGACCCCCTGGCTAGACTTCATGAACCCATGCTGGTTAATAAGCCCACGTTGAAAACCACTGTTTGACTGTATGCTTCACTGTAGAAAAGTCCATAATTGATAGAAACAATCATTTTAAGACAGCTAGCTAGCTGGATAATAAAACATGAACATGAGAGAGAGAGAGAGAGAGAGAGAGAGAGTTTTTATTTGTATTTTTATGAATGCTAAGATGAATAAAATATTGTATTAATTTAAACAATGGGAAAGAAAATGATTTTTCAGTTTTTTATATTTCTCTAACTTACATAAACCATCTCTTGAGTGTATGAAAAATATGCAGTTCTATAAAATATGCCCCCAAAATAATGCCCTCAAAGGATATATAAAGGAGTTACAAACATGACTCCAAGATACAAACACCAAACTGGAGCAAATCTTTGCTCAGTTATGAATAAAGTATATTGTTTAATTGATCAGTTGCACAAACAAATAGTTTGCACAAGTTACCATATTACATTAATAGAAGCTGTAGATTCTAATACAGATTAACGACAGTATATGAGATGGCATTCCCTTGTTGCACAAGATTACAGGTTAAGTAGAGCGGAATAAATATAAAAATGAATTAAATATAATAATTAATTGAATGACAGAACGTTCCTGCAGTTGAGACTGACTATGATTGCAGAACGTGCTTAATGGAAAAACTGATATCTTTTTATAGGAAAGGAGTAATGTAATGTCAAGCTTGCTAAGCATTGTGGTTAGACAGTAAAAATGTTTTCACAGTGAGTCATGCAGTAGGGCAATATGTTTTCTATCCTATGGCTACTATAACATGAATATATAGTTTACTACACTGCCTGGCCAAAAGTCACACACACACAAATGTTTCATTTAACCTCTTCAGCTTTGATTATGAAACACAATATGGTGGACAGTTCATGTCTGAAGTCATGAGGAAATGATTCCTCATGCTCCCAGATCAACCTTTCACGATTTGCAATGACCTTTTTCCATTCCATTTTTTCCTGACTAGCCTTACTAAAAAGTGGTTTCTTTTGACCACACATCTGTTTAGTCAAGTATAAATTACATTGGAACCACCCGGTTAAAAATTATTTGTTGAGATGTAAGCAATATACAGTGCTGTATGTTGTTCCCCTATAGTTAGATGTATGAGTAACACATAATTTTCACATTGAAGGACATACATACACCATTTATATAATTTTTTAACATATTTTTTAACATACATGACTATACAGTGTATATTGATACATTGATTTATGGACAAATATGTCCATATATTACATTTCTGCATGGTTGCTTTTCACATTCCATAAACTTTGTCTCACGTACATTGAATCAAATGGTAATCTATAGTCTGATCAGAAGTGATATTTTAATCAGCACTAACGATTTTCCAGACTCATTCAATTCATTAATAATTTGGGATTAGTTCTAGGTTCAAATTTCCTAGATAGTAATGGCATTAAATCAGCTTAATACAAGACACAACTGTCAAAATTGAAAATAACTAGAGCAGGAAGATGACAGGATAACAAAGGAAACGTGACGAAAAGAAAATCATAATACTTTGCTGGTAGGACAGCTAAGCTGTGTGTATGGGCATGTGTGTGGTGGGAAAGAGGGGCGATGAGACATTTTTAGGAGGAACTAATAGGAGAAATAATCAGAGAACATGGTCTTAAGGTAGGACAAGGGGCCCTTTGGTGTAAAACACATGGAGACTAATAAAAAATTTAAAGGATGATAAAAGAAAAGAAGGCATAAAATAGAAGGGTGAAGAAAGGGGACATTGTTTGGGTTCACGGCTCAGGTCTCCTGCCGTAACTAGAAGCCTCACATTCCTGAGTCCATGAGTGACAGTGTACAGAGCGAGAGAGGGTCAAGCTCAGTGCTTATTGTTCCAAAAGATTCTTTCTACTGCTGGTAGTTCATTTCTTTCACTTTAATCTGAGGCCAGTTCACAGATTACAGAGTGCGGAGAAAGCCCTGGACTTAGCCAGCTCCCCTTTGCTTAGAGAGTTAATGGCTAATTAATTCACAAAGCCCAAAATTCTCGCTCATTGTGTTTACTCCTCACAATGTTTCATTTGAAAGTAGCGGTGTGTATATCAGTATGTTCACCTGACCAGTTTAACTGCATGGTTCTGTATAGATTTGTATTCTTAATTAATATACACAAAAACTCTCTCAAACTATGTCATTTTGTGATTCATTTTTATATTGTATGACAAATACCATGAAACATATTTCACCTGTAATGCATATTAAACTGAGAATTCAGAACTCGAGCACACAAGTCCTAACTTGTGTTTGATGGTAGAAGCATTTCCTTTGCAATTTAAGGTATGCTTGCTCAGTCAATGCATAGATTTAGCCTGTACTTTTCATTGCAAGCTTATTTATTTATTTATTTGTTTATTTAATATGCCTGTTGTTTTATGCAGTTGCATAATAAGGGTAGTTTCCTCTTTCTGAAATATCATGTGATTTATAAAGCTAAGGCTGATATATTAAGCACACATTCACAGTAGATAACCACATTTTCTCCTTACATTCCTTCTCCAAAATATATTGTAATTTTATTTGCCTAAATAACAGTGAGAGAGAGGACCTTAAGGACCAGACAGATATACTAAAGCCTAGGATTCATATCTGAACCTGCAGGTGATAAAAGAGTGGCTTTCATGGGGAAAAGGGCACACATTAACAGAGTTCCCTACTCATTGTGAGCTCTTTCTTCACCCTTCACTCCTCCCACAGCCTAGGACAGGTCAAGAACAAGAGCTCCACTGTACATAGCGCTGGGGATGGTCCAAGGTGGTGCATTCCTGCCGGCTGGAAGAGTTGAGCTCCATGAGCACACCTCAATTTTTATTAATAAACTGTGACATGGTATGATAAATGTCAATGGTTCAGAAGACCTAATGCTGCAAAGCAAAGGGGAAAAAACTTGGGGATGTTAGAAAAGAAACATGCTTGAAAATATCTAACTACACGATATCAGAGCACTCAGTGCCAACACAAACTGAGCACATGTTGCTAACCCACAGTGACCCAAAGGCTGTTAAACGATCCTATCACTGCTCCAAGCTGTGCTGTGGCCTCACACATTTGCACTTACCCAAACACCACCACAAGTTCAGTGTTTTTACTTGTTATAAATTCACAGATTTTAAAAAAAAAAAATCAAGAAAATCAAGAAAATAAATCTCTTACGTTACAGATCATATGTTCCCTAGATCCTGTATTAATTCTCTGAGAATTCCTCTGAGACTGAATAGTTAGTAAGTTAGCTTAATTACTGTGGAGCTGTGACATAACAGTGTTATTTTATTTTATAGTAACAACTGAATAAACTGCATAAAATCTTTTTCAATATAAGCTGAACCGTATAGTAGAAAAGTATTGAATTTCTAACAATGACATTGACACTCTTTCAAGAATGTTTGATGGATCAGTAAATCACATCTGAGCCTATTTTAAGACAGTAATTAATTTGCATTCCTCTGTCAAATGACATTACATAATGTATAATTACATTATATAGACAAATGTTTGTGGGCATCTGCCCATTACACCCAAGCGCATCTTTCCCAAACTGTGTTCACAAATTTGGAAGCACACAATTGTATAGAAAGCATTTGGCAGACGAGGGAGTGAGGGTGGGTGGGTGGGTTAACCAAAATATTGACGACTTCATATGCTGCTACATTATGACTTCCCATTACTAGAATTAAGAGTTCAAAGTTTGTTCCAGCATGAAAATCGCGCGAGAAAAAAGCGAGATCCATAAAGATGTAGATTGAGGCTGGAGTTGAAAAACGTGAGTGGAGAGCACAGAACATTGACTTCAGGCTCACTGAACACCTATGAGATGAACCGAAACTCTTACTGCACCCCAGGCCTTCTCACCCAACAACCCTGCCTGCTGTGGATGAATGAAAACAAATCCCCAGAGCCATACTCCAAAATACAGTCCAAAGCCTTTCCTTATGAGTATAAATTCCCCTTATGTTCAAGTGTCTACAATATTTTGGACATGTAATGTATGTTGGGGAAGACAAGGACGAATGTTTATACTTTTTTAAATCTGTGAAATAGTTCAAGAAGCAAATGCAATGACATGCATGTACTTCAGTGAGGCACAGTCCAAATGCATTAAACATTTTTTTCCAGGGGCTGCCAGTTAGGGCTGCCAGATTTGATATTTTTTGCCTAAAGCAATTTTATAATGCATCTTTTTTTAATCCATACAACCCATGGTGACACAGATGTCACAAACACTTTAAATGTTCTGGAAAGTTCCTTATTCAGTCTTATCCTTGAAGAACTCATGAAGTCCCTATGTGAAATATAATGAACATCCGATTGCAATCATGTGACAATCTGTGAATTTGTGTACTCATAACATAATTTAAAATGATGGTGTGTCTGGGTAGCACATGTGACAGAAGCAGCTTAATTTTTAAAAGCTTATTTTTTGTTGTTGTTGTAAATTTCATCCTATTTAACAATTCTAATGACTGAATAACATCTCATATTTTATATTTCACCTCTTCTGACTGAATTTCTGATATATTAATAATATAATTTATCTGTGACATATGTCACATAAGGCTTTTAACCCAAAATAATTCAGGGAAAATGCCATTTGATGTCTTCCAAAATGTGTTCCATGTGGTCTCATGAAAAATGTGTCTAGGCTCTTATGTTGCCACAATGAAGGGGAACTGCTAGTGATCCTGGTCTAATATACAAGGCACCCAACCTTGATCATTCCAACACTTTTTTTAAATGCCATAGAATTTATATCCCCAGTCACTTAGCAGCCCTTGGAATCATCCTTACTAACCCCCCCCCCCCCCCCCCTTTATGGCATCATTGCCGCATTCTGTTTGCTGGCTTAACTCCACCACTTAATCCAAATGTTATTTTGACAGTACTTACAGTAAAATACAGTACAACACAGTGACAACAATGGACTGCTGATTGTTACAGTATGTTAGGAAGCCATTCTATGGCAGTGGAGCACATTTTCATTTTTATATGGCATATTCTTGGGACAACAAAATTCATGGTGACATAAATCTTTAAAACATCCACTGGAACAACCTGTCAGCGGCAAAAATATGATTACTGGTGTCTAATCTCGTACTTGATTCTATTGTGTTGATGATGTTCAGGGCCTATATTTTGTGTCTTGTCAGAAAAGTCCTTTTTTCCATGCATTGCCTTAAACATCTTTTTTTTTTGTTGTTATAAGAGAATAATCTAATAGCTGATTTCCAATGTTTTCCCATTGAGACTTCAGTAAGATTTAAGATTATTACTTGGGTCACAAGATGAGACGATTCTTTAAAAAAGAAAAAAGAAAAATCTTGGCTGAATTCTATGAAGTCTTATCCTATAATGATAGATCTCAGATTAAAGAAAATTATGATGTTATGCTTGGGACATTATTCAACAAGATCCAGGCTTGTGAAGAAACAGGGTCTCATAACCAAAAACATGCTCAAAGTGAGATTGAGTTAACATTGCTCTGTGCATTAGCCTCAATCTTGTTTTCTTTTTAACCTCCATATTCATATCTGTCCTGTGAGCTTCACATAATTCTATGTTACCCTGCAACTGGTGAATGGTGACAAGGGTTATACCTGAGGTCACTCTGACACTCCCAGAACTTTGTCATCATGTAGCACATCACACCGGGATTGTCAGTGACGTATGAGTAAATGAGTAGTTTTTTTTAGCCTCACACCTCCAGGGTTCGATTCTGCCTTGGGTAAGTGTGCGTAAAGTTTGCATGTTCTGCCTGTGCTTGGTGGTTTTCCTCCAGGTACTCTGGTTTCTCCCCACAATCCAAAGACATGCTAATTGGTCTTCCCAGGTTGCCCATAGTGTGTGTGCGTGCCCTGTGATGGATTGGCACCCTGTCCAGGGTGTACCCTGCCATGTGCCCAAAATTTCCTGGCAAAGGCTCCAGGCTATTGCGACCCTTTAACAGGATAAGTAGTATAGAAGATAAATGAATGTATGCACCAAGTGTTTATAAGCAAGTAAGGCTTACATATTAATGCATGATTAATGCATTGTTGACTTTCCTTTAGCAGCATGATCCCGCCTGGGCATAGAATGAGATGTTTGTTCTCAACAGATCTTCAAAGAGCACGCAGACATCTTTTAGAAGGTCCAGGTCAAGCAGGTCATGGCCCTGTTGCTGTTTTACCCATGTCTTTAAATTGATCTATAACTTTGTTAATGATAGGGGTATTTCATGATTCCTAGCCATTTGTCTCTGGAACAATCCACCCTCAGATTTAGGAACAATCAAAATTAGAAACTGGACTGTGGGATTTTCACTTTTAAGCAAGAACACAAGATGGATATATTCTAAACTGAAAAGATGGAAACAAATAGTATTCGTTATAATAATAGCAACACTTTTTTGGTGTGTACATTTCATCGTGGAACTGTGGCTGTATGTTTATTCCTTGCTAGTCTGTCTGTGTAGTCTGGACTACGACTAAATTGGCACATGCAACCTTGGGTCGCGCGCGCGCGCGCGCACACACACACCGCGGCGCTAGGACCACGAGGTTAAACTGCAGCACCAGGCTCATGTCTGCTTATTTGGCAGAAGAGACTTCAGGAGGCAACTCACGCTGTAGTTCGTTTCTTCGAGAACACACTCCATCTTACGGGACTTGAATGCAGATAGAATGAAATAAATCAACAGACTAACCGGAAGGCGAGCGCGCGGACTGTGAGTTACTGATAAGTATACTGTGGAGTATTCAGTTGTGGAAACTCTGTGGCGTTTAAGTGGAGGCGAAATGGGAGGAAACTCCGGAGCTCGGACAGCCGGTGCACTTGAAGACGAAGACGTGATTTGGAGTTGAATAGAAAACTTCTTCAAGGTGGAGTGCTTTTCATTTAAAGTCGTTGTTTTGTCTGTTTATTTCTGACAGTATAATCTGACATACTGATACAATCCTGTGCGCAAATGTTTTAATACTAATAATACTAATAAGTCACAATTATTACGATGGATGTGTTCAGGCTGTGAGTTTAAACGGCTTTACCTTTCTAGCCTGGGAAAGTGTTGACACTGCCGAGGAGACCGGCTTCTCATTGAAACTATCTGCTTGAGCGTTTGCACGTAGCGCGTTTTTGGTTTGTACAGCCTCGGTGCTATTGAAGCTGAGTAAACACGCTGTATTTTCCTTGAGTTTACTAAGACGCGTTAGGCGTGGGGAATGATGGCAGGACACCCATTCAGCATGTGAAACATGACAAAAGACGAGGTGAGTTTTGGGTGATGGGAAACAGGTTGGTCTCTGGCATTTGCAGGGAGGCGGGACACAGGGGTCAAATATGGCCCAAACGACACGTCGTGTAGAACAGAAGGCTAACGTGTGATGTAATCCCTAAACCATTGAGGATTCTTACAATTAAACCATTTCGTATTAATACGTCTGAAGAGTATAAGGCAGGCTTATCTGTTAGTCAATAGTGACAAATTTCAGTAAAAGAAGTATAATTTATAGGGGGTGGGGGGGGGGGGTAAAAAAGAATAACTTTCAAAAGAATTATCTATCTATCTATCTGTCTATATATATAGATGTGTGTATGTATGTGTGCATATAGATAGATAAAAATATAAAAAGATAGATATAGCCTAAATATTGAAAGTTTTTTTTTTTTGAGAAAGTTGTTACTGTTATGCTGCATTAAACTTTTTTCTTTTCTTTTTTTTCTCTCCCCCTTTTTGACATCCTTATTTTTCCCTACAAATGATATTTCTTTTACTGAAATTTGCCACTATTGACAACAAAAATTGTCCATCTCTCAATAGATAGATAGATAATAGGCCACTAGTGCAAATAAATAACAGCTCAAAATATTTTACACAGACCTCTGGACTAAAACGAAAAAACCTAAGTTCTAACAGAGAAATGCCAGTAGCAATTTTCTCTCCTTTTTGATCCTCCGTAATCCCAGCCTAACAGCCAGGATCCGATTAATAGCTAAAGATAGTCCATGTTTTTCGTGGAAATCCATGTGCATGATCCTTACAGCATGAGAATATTGTATAAATTTAGTTCCACTTGTTTCAGCAAATTTCAGTAGATTTTAATGGTATAACAGTATTCAATATTTCTACACCCATTTTTTTTTTTTTAGATTTTACAGGTGAGAGATTGTATGTAAGATTTCCAGTAGAAAAGAAAGGTTTAATGCAGCATAACAGTAGTGCAATACATGAAGCAACAAAAGTAATAACTCCCTGGACTAAATCATTTATACTATTCTTACAACAAACCCACTCCTCATGTAAATATAGATTGTTTTAAATACAATATACTGAAACCATGTGTAATGAATATAATGGTTGGTCACATCTTCTTTTGATGGTGTTTGATGACTCACTACCGTTCTCGTGATATAGGATATATGGCATCTTGTGACTGATACAATGTACATATTACTGAGACCAGATGGCTAATCAGACCTTTGAACATAGTGGATCATTAAGAACCATCCTGTCTTACCCAGCTGTAGATGATAGTCTGTCACTCTACTAGTAAGTTTCACATCTTACGGCAATCCGAATGGATTCTGTCTACAGGTATAAGAATTGAGCCATTTGTAGGATAAGCATCAAAGTGGAAGTGAAATCTTAGTTTCTTTCACATTTCAGTAGTTCAGATTAGAAACCATTTAGGAGAACGCTGACAAATCGTCTGCTCTTGAAGTTATTAAGCCACTAGCCATTATTACCATAAAAGGTAATTTATTTATTTCATTTAATTTAACTCATGTAGTAACTTAATGTAGTACCTTTTTTTAAAACAATAAACAAAATGTTCCTGACACAACATTATAAAATATTTGGAACTCTTCTTGTGTTTAGTGTGTAGATGACTGTAGTCTTGTCTGAACATGAGTCACTGCATTTTCCCTTTACTTACTATAATGTTAATCTGACATGACTTGGGGGGGCTCGTGTTTCACTCAAATTGTGGTGTTAAAGTATGTCATGCATATACACTGCCTGGCCAAAAAACGTTGCACACTTTATGGGTTCATTCAATCACCTTTAGCTTTGATTACAGCACACAATGTGGTGGTCAGTTCATGTGTGAAAATGATTTCTCATGCCCCTAGAACTCTCACAATTTAAGTCCTGGAATATGTGCCATCATTTATTTCTGACTATATTTCTTACATAGTTGACAGTTCAGCACTATCCTTCCAGGTTTTTGATAATGTGTTAAAAGGTTTTTTAATCCAGCTCCAGTCATTTCAAATATCCTTAGTTGTTTTCTTTGCTTGATGCAGCCCAATAATTTGAAATGGACTTTTTTTTTGTCTACAGTAGGTAGTGTATATTTTGATTAGGCTATATAATTATATTTTAATATTTATTTACTCAAAATTAATTTAAATGTTTTATAACGTGCAAAAGTGCAAGAGTTTCTTGCTTGGAACTACTTTTTAACAGAGAAACAGTCTATAGTAGGTTTCTACAAAGAACATTTAATGATTATTCCGGAGAGACAACCAAAGTACTCTTTTGGTTTCTAGAGCTAACCTTTTAAAATTTAAGAATGTAGTCATCAATAAAGCATTGTAGAAATTTAGCATATAGAAACAAATAATTCAATAAAACTGACTTTGTGATAAACTGCTCATTGTGTTCATGTTGTAAGTTACAAGTCTTGCTCTGATTTCAGGTTCCTCAAAGCTCAGCCATGGCAAATTACTGGAGATTGGGTTTAGCACATTTCTGTTTTGCTGGTCAGCTCCTCTTACTTCTCCTGTGTAAGTCTTCTGTGTCGACCACCTCCTTGTCGCACAATCCCCACGTCCCCTCTCTGGTGCCTCATGCCCCTTTGGCTCTCTCTCGCTCCCACTTCAGTGCAAAGACTCAGCTGGACTTTACCACACACTGCAATGCCAGCTGCTACCACAAGGTAGAAGACATTAACAAGGAACATCTAACTGAGTTGCTGGGTTTTGAAACGCTGTATTCCGATGGCTCACGTACACTAACCAATGTCGATCTGGAAGATGAAGATGCCGACAGCAATGTCTCTCCTGCACTATCCATCAAGGGGAAGCAGAAAATCCCATCTTTCCCTCACAAAAGAACAAGGAGGCAAATCTATGGCGCAGATGGACGCTTTAACATTCGCGGGGACCGTTTCCTGTTGGACTACCCCTTCTCCACAGCTGTACGCATCTCAACAGGCTGCACTGGTGTTCTGGTATCCCAACAACATGTGTTGACCGCCGCCCATTGTGTACATGATGGAAAAGACTATGTAAAAGGTGCACGCAAGCTCAGAGTTGGCTTTATCATCCCACCCTCAAGTAATGGCACCAAAGAAGATGTGAAAAAGCCCTTGGTGCGCTGGGTGAGGGTGCGACGGACTCGTGTGCCTAAAGGCTGGATACAAGGCCCCCAAGATGTCAGTATGGATTATGACTATGCCCTTCTGGAGCTGCGTTGGCCACATCGCCACCCCTTTATGCGTCTTGCCATAGCCCCTTCTGCTAACGATTTGGCCGGAAAGCGCATTCATTTCTCCGGATTTGACAGTGATAGGCCTGGAGAGCTTGTGTATCGTTTCTGTCCCGTAGAAGATGAAAGTAATGATCTAATTTACCAGCATTGTGATGCGAGACCCGGGGCCAGTGGCTCTGGAGTGTATGGCCGTGTGTGGGACAATGCTCTGGAGCGCTGGGAGCGAAAGGTGATTGGTATCTTTTCTGGACACCAATGGTTGGAGATCAACGGCGAGAACCGTGACTACAATGTCGCCGTCCGTTTCACACCGCTGAAATTTGCTCAGATCTGTTACTGGGTGCATGGAAACAGAGCAGACTGCAGTCATAACTGATTTAGATAAGCACGAGAAGACAGAGGGAAAGAAAAACATCCACAAACATGCGCTTTTATAGTCGGTCCTTTTATAGACAGAGAAATTAGTCAACTCAAAATCTGGTCCTTGGAAAGAGGGTATGAACGATTTGATTGTCAAAGTTTAGGTTAATCCAAATTGGATCAGATATCATATTTGCATTAAATTGGATATTTATTTAAACAAGTAAAACACTGTTGCCGCTCCGTTTCAATACATTCATCTTAGATAGTTTGATTAGAACTTCTGAGAAATTAGATGGGGTTGAGGAATTGTACACTTGCATTAAGCCAAGTCTGATGTGTACCTATCTTAGATATCAATAATAACAATCAATATAACTGGCATGGATTTGTTTTAAAAGCCTCTATCAGCAGAACCTTGGGTCATCAATAATTTTATACTTAAAACATTAAAATAAAAATCAAACATTTAATAATCGCTAATTGTAAAAGTATAATAGTCATGTACACATTTGTTGATGATTTCATTCATTGTCAGATGTATTTGGTTCATCAAAATGTTTAGAAGTTTAATTTGGTGGCTCAGTGTTCCTTCCAGCAAAGACATCAGCTAAGTAATATTAGAAGATGGATAAAGCTGATATATGTTCACTCTTCTGGGAAGGCTTTCCATTAAATATAGGTGCATGTCTGTGGTGATTTGATTATTTATCCACAAAGGCATTAAAAAATGCCAGAGCATTTAGTGAGTAGTAGTAGTAGTCCTGATGAAAATTCCAAAGGTTTTTAGTAGGGCCAAGATCAGAGCATTACTCGGGCAATTTGTGTTCTTCCACTCCAACCTTCACAAACCATATTTTCATGGAATGTTGGAACTGTGTTGGAACATTTTCGGGAGACTTTTGGTTTGAGGCAGGGTACAGCCTAGACAGGGCACACACACAACGGGCAAATTGGGAACACCAATTAGCCTAATTTGCATGATTTGAAGTGTGTGGAAAAAAAAACCACCAAGCATGGGAAGAACATGCAAACTCCATGCACACAGACTCGATGGGGGAATCGAATCCTCGAGCCCTAGAGGTTCGAAACCATGTTGTTAATCACTACACCGCCATGCCACATCCTTAGGTCATATGAAGGGCCATTTTAATTTAAAAAGTATCCTATGCAATTGTGCTTCCAACTATGGGTGTTATGGTCAGGTTTCTGTAAACTTTCAACCAAATAATGGATTTGCTGTAAAAACATAAATGTGTGCATTTATTGTTTTAGCAACGATCCTTCCCCAGAAATGCTGAATAGTGTAACTAAGGTCAAAATTTTTTTATTGTCCATTATTGATTATAAGATGACATTTTCCTCCACAAGAAGTAATTCAAAGCTCATTATGTTTGCATGTTAACATGGCCATTCTATAATAATAATCTATGAAATTCAACTCGTGAAATAATGTGCACCCTGGCCCAAAAATAGTAGTAGTAGTAAGCCTCTGTTGTCTTATGTGAAAGTAATGATCTAATCTAACAGCAAGTGAGTCTATAGTACTAGCAGCATATTGAGGACCCTTAGTAAATTGTTACAGGTTCTCTGAAATAAAAACAGATAACCAGCTGCATGAAGTTTGTTTCAATCAGTAAGACTGATGTAAAAAAAAATGGAGAAAGTAAGCCTGCAATTTGTGCCCTTGCTTTGTTAAGGCTGTACCTTATACTAATCACAAATACTTTTTGAGAACTTTGATAGTATAACAGTGGAAAGGCGCGCATGTAATAATATGACTAACCCAGTGCGAGAAAGCAAATACCTTGAATCCTCAAAGCTCAGCCTGGGGGAAATCCTCACATTTATAACCTGGTGTAATCATTGTCAGATATATTAACCTGTTTCTAATGTAGAAGTAACTGGGGCACTTTAACACTGCTTATCATGATGATGCTGGAGTATCGAGATGAATGTACAAATGAGCTAAATATGTGTTTTATAGGCGGATTTAATTTGTGTGTATAGAAACAGCTGATAAATATTACACTAAGCATCACTCCTCTGTGATTTTTTTGAATATATTTTGTAGAATACAGACTGCGACAGCTTTAGCAAAAAAATGCATGCAACACAAACATGGCTTGCTTGTTTGGAGAGCAGGTGGACACATTGATGAATATATTTTTTTGATTTCTAATTCTATAAAAATGCTTCTATTTTAATAAACAAAAAGATATCTATCTTAAATGGCTCTCTCTGTTTTGCCATTCCATAATCCACAAATCTTAAATCGCCTCATGGGGATAAATAAAGGTTTTTTTTTTTTTTTAATTAAAATCTAATTGAACGCTTTGCAGTGGCGTACAGAGACATCTGGCTCCCTCTTGTGGTCAAAAAGAGGATTTTTTTTCTCATAACCCTGTTGCTGTAGAGTTCTCTGCAAAATGAGTTAGACACATCAATACGATTGTTACATGGTCAGATTATTTAAGCATAAGAAGTATGTCAACACGAAGTCTTCGTAATAACCACAGACCATGTAAATTACAATTGGGTGGACTAGACTTTCAGTTCACTTCTTGGCCCCGATAGAACACAGCTCTTGAATTGTGAGCTGCTGCTGACCTGTCAGTCCACAAGTCCCTGCAGGCATTAAACTGCAACTAATCTGGATGGCACGAATGAGCTTGTGTGTTGCTTTGCTGTTTGTAGTTTGAGAGCTCAACTACAATGGCAATACCAAAGACTCAACTCTTTAAATTAATGCATACATTTTTACACTAATTTGTATTACAGTACAGATGTATGGTAATTCCTTCCCAAACAACTCCAAGTAAAATTCTTACAAGAGCAAAAGGGCATTCTCATGTCCAATCAGAAGTGTGCATCACATAAATACGGTCATGTTTTTGTGAAACAGTGATCAAAACATTTAGTCTGCATGCAGTTTGAAATCACAAAAAAAAGGCTTGTTCAGTTTCAAACACTATACACAATACGAATGGAATGCTTTCTCCTCCAAATGTGCATCACTTAAAAAGAAACTCTCTAGTTCCTCTTTGCCAACACCCAATATCCAGTTCACATTTTACCAAGGTTTTGTTCCAGACAAGCCTACTGGCCCAGAAGTTTTGTATAATTTAAATTCAAGGCCCAGCAACCACTCCCAGGTTCCCCTGTTGCAGTTAAAATCTCAACTTTCTGTGGAGAATGCCTTGTCCAGCATCAAAATGCTCTATTTGACAGGAGCAAGGTAAGGTAATTGGTATAAATTAGTAAAAGGAGTAAGAACACAAGTAGATACAGCAACAATTCTACATTAACAAGCACACATTGTCAGTGGAAGCTATTTAAAGCACTGCAAGTGTAAACCAAAAATATTCAGCTGAGTCAGAGAATCGAATTTTCAAACACTGTCGCCTTGGATCAAGGACCACTTTATTTTCCTGCATACTGCACGGGGAAGGTCGCTTCAACGGTCTTCTGCGCAGGAGTTGACTGCCCTCTAGTGGACCACCTAATAACTCTGCGGAAACGTCACAACATGGTAACTGCTAGGCAGCTGTTCAATCACTGAGGAAGTGAAGCGGTTAAATCACTAGAGGTCAGCAAGTCTATTAAACTTAAACTGCTTCAAATGCACAAATGTGTTCAACTTAAACCACGTTTTTAGTATGCTTAAGTGCCAGCTAAAGTTACAAGATACTACAAACTCAAGTCTGAAATGGTTTTAGACCCTTGATCACATGAAAGGGCATTATAGTTTGGTCTTACGAGGCAACCATCAAGCACCTTTACATTTTATTGCATTTTCTTAAAGAACAATATTTAAAATAAAAAAAAGTTAACAGAACAAATTCTCAAATCAGTTTAGTGCTTTTTTTTTTATTAGAGATAAGGAGACGATACAAAACATCCACTATGCAACATCCTTCAAACTCTGTACACAGGTTGTCCTAATGCATTGCTCCTCAACTTTCCTTCAATTCAATCTTTTCCCATTTAATCTAGAATGTTTACGTTTAAGGAATGTGAATATTCTGACAAGTGCCATAGTTTAGAATCAGATTTCAAAACATTTGCAAATAAGAGCTGGAATAATTAAAACATTTGGAACTGTAAAACAAGGGAAGAGGGAATGGAAAGATATGCATGTTCCCAAGTAGGTCTTATGCAATCACTTATGGGGCAAGTTTTGTACTACACCTAATCACCTACACATACTTAAAGGAAAAATAAGTTTGGCAAAAAATAAAAAGAAATCCATTGTATAAATGTGAACAGTATTCTGCAGATGCAATAGTTTAATTGAAATGGTTGCTGTTCTGCCTTTTTCTTCTCAAGCAATCTAAAGGAACCAGAAAAGAACAAAACCTGCCTGCACACATGTACAGTAATAATAATAGCCTTTGTTTTACAATTTTGTTCCTGGTATGTGTGAAATGGAATGACAGCCAATTTTTGTGTGGAGTTTGGAAACTGTCACTTTTCCCCCACCCCACCCACTACAGCCCACCCCCAGCATCACCGTCATGTGCCCTTGCCCTACACATGTTGAAATGAACAGCTATACAGCTCTATCCCACCCAATTATCGGCCTCAATCACAAAGAGGCTTTCCTTCAAGGCTGATGACTGCAGCGCCACCAAGCTTCTCAGCAAGCGTCTTTCGGTCCTTGATGTCCTCCAAGCCGTTCACTTGCCACTCGTGCTTGATACCTGTGTAAAGAAAGAGCCCAAACTCAAAGATCTAATAGGAATCACTGAAAGTAATAATTTAATAACGCGTATGTATTGCACCATTTCCATAACAGACTACTAAACAAGTCCAAGTGAGAGACATGCAGAGATGAGCATAAATAATTGTGGTAGAATACATTAATATAGTACACCTTAGACAGACCTGCATAAAACCACAGTTTATCATTTAAGAAAATAATTATGCTAGAAACAAAGTGCTGAACAATGAGTGAATGTGCAGTTTATTTCCACTACCTTTTGGAAAGATCACTAGCAATCTCAAATAGCTTGAAAATCACCGTGATCCTCAGCTCTGGGTTTGACTCAGCATTCAATCATTGCCGACTCAAACCACCGGTTTTCATTCAACAATATTCATAAGCCACCATTTGCTTATTTTAGTAATATTTTTTTATCTTGTAATTGCATTTTGATCTGTGTGGCAACAACCACTGTTGTACTGTTCCCAGAATATGGGAATGACCACACAACGCAGAACTAAATCCACACATTACTGGTTACAGAAAACCTAATTCAAATAAAATTGTTTATATCACCAAGGTTGTGCTGTGTTTTATTTAAAAAAAAAAATTTTTTTAAATGGATGTCACACTGTACTGCACTTATTTGGAGCCCTATAAAATGCATATATAATTGCTAGTTCTGAGGGCTACCGCCACAAGTATATTTCAGATCTGTGGGAAACACTGACGTGTACCACCACAACACACTGCAGAAATATACAAATAGGCAGGTGTGCACATAATGAAAAATTTTAATTCAGGATTCTCACCTGGTAACTTTTTCTTGATTGCATCCTTGGAGCTGGCATAGATCATCTTGCTCTTGAGTGGAGAACTTTCTGGGGCCCTGGAGGTAAATATACAGCAGATTAGCCACTACACCACTGTGACTTCAAGATTCTCTACTAGCTGCAGAAATATCAAGCTACCCTTACCAAAAGATAAATACCAGGTCCTCCTTCTTGGTCTCAATGGTCGCAAATGTGGCATCATACAGACCATAACGACAGTCATTAGGGGGCAGCATCTGGACAAACGCCAGGAAGGGGTCTCCCTCATCACCAACCAGGATCTCACGACCCTCTTCCACAATGATTTGTTTGTTGTCGTCACTCAGGCGGAACAGCACAGCCTTCTTCCTCTTCTTTCGATCATCTTCGCTGGTCTGTGCCTTGCGCACTTTCATATCATTGAAGATAGTCAGCACAGCATCGTTGACTGTAACTCCGGAGGCCTACACACAAGCAAAAATACCAAGTTGTATCACCATTAGCACACAGGTCTTCTGAACGCAGAGACCAGGAGGGAACACTAATCCTGGATTTTGCTTAGGGATCAAAAAAGTATGTGAACATGCATACCTCTATCAGAATAATAAAGTGAACACAATGTGGCCAGCAGCTGGGACAATGAAAACTAAACCTTTTGCAACTACCTGGCTGACTTAATCTGCTATGTCAGGAGGTGTAAAAACCCTGACAGGAGAAACATGAGGAGGCTCCATGCATCAAGAACAGAAGCTCTACAGATCAGGTGTGGTACGACTCAAAGAAAGGCAAGCCCCACACCCTGTCTAAATGACAGACAGGAAAACAAAGAAAGGAACACCATCTGACTACTCCGTGCCATTACGCACCAAGGTTATGACTATCATTCAACAACTCAGAACGCCTCAAAGCAATATAAAAGCATAGCTGCCACACAGCATGAAAAAGCAAGGCAAACAATGGCACTACTGTAAAATTCAGACAGCTGAAGTCACTGCATATAAACCTATTCATGTCATCTGATTTTCCATACACCCATACAGTAGACAGACATGCTGCAGTACATGTTTCAAGAAGTTGAATTCCCACAATCAAATTCTGTACTATAATCCAAGCCTATTTAACACCGAGACAACCAAACACTAATCCAACAGGAACTACACAATAACCAGTGGACTAATACTGCAGAATAAAATTCAAGATGCACTTGCCAAGATTCATAAATCTGCTACTATGAGTGTGCTGCCATAGTGAGCCACTACACGGAAGTGTCTAAAAGGGTGTGGATGGTTTTGCTCTGGGTCATAAAGAACATGCTTTACATTTGCAACAAACCACAGCCTGAAGACCAAGTTATTTAAGCAATTTATTTATAAAAAGGTAGACGCTCGGGGAAATAGCCAAAAAGTAGAATGCTACATTTATAGAAATCACACACATTCCCCCTCAGACATCTTCCATCTCACAAAAGGCCATAATGCCAATGTTGTCACGGTGTACAACACCTGAAAGTAAAACTGAGATTACAGGAAACCTGATGGAGGCCTAAATGCAAGCAAGCACAATGTGCGCAGCTCCATCAAGACAACTGCACTTAACACACGCACATCAGATCAACGACGGGAAGTCGACACGTCTACGACACAGGACCCGACACACGCGTTTGAAATGGCAGACAGAGCCTGTCCAAACCGGATTCTAAGACGCGATACATGATGGAATATTGAAAGGGGGGGGCGGCTGCTAAAAATCTTCGCTTTCCTACCTCATACTTAAACCCAGTGGCGTTTTTGATTATTTTTGGCGACGCACACTTCTCGCCCGAATTTGCAAACCGGAGAGAAAGTTCTGGCCTTCTCAATGTAGTCTGTAATAAGACTCAAAGCTAACGCTACTCCTTCACAAGGCCCGACTGCAGTATTCAGACACCCAACACATCACTAAAATACTGGCGAAATGTCCGACATTTGCGGACCTGAAACCCAGCGAAAATAAAGCGGGCCCCAGACAGGAAGAAACGTCATATTTCCTTGTTCGTGTCAAACAAGTCAACGTCTTTAAAAAAAAAGGGGGGGGGGGAGGAAAAAAGTCGTTATTCGTTTTTTTTTTTTTCTAGTTCGACGCGCGAATGAGGCAGTCTGTACAACGCTTCCAATCCCGTTAGCGATGAGGAAATAAAGGCCAGATCGTGCGCGCATCAGTAATTAGGGTGGGGCCACAGACTGCGGGTCGGTGCATGTGCTGGACATCTAAACTCAAAAACCATGAAGAAAACCATTAACCATATCATTTAGATCAAGATCAAACGAGTCTGTTAATTATTTGCTCTAAATAACGCATAAGCGGGACCATTTTTCCTCCCCTATTTTTTAATGCGTTGGATGCCCACATTCAGACAAAGGACCGTTAGCCTGTTAGCATTAGCACATGCAGTGACGGCCTTCTCCGTCCGACTCACTGAGGCACGCTGCCAGAGGCTTCGACTTCACATAACCTGCCATTTCTTGCGATGTTTGAGTTGTAAGGCCTGCGAAAATGCTGAATGAACCGACGAAATGTCCGCGGCGCCAGATCGGCCTTGGCTAGGGCCTCAATTTACGGAAATAACGGACTGGTCGAGGAAATGGCGCCAGTTGTTTTGGGGTCGTTTTTGTGTCGTTTTCACTGCATGCATCCACGTTCACGCGAAATAATCATTTGACTGCAGGACGAAATAAAATTTAAATGCCAAACTAAAAGTGGATTGATTTCGGCACCGGATGGCCCATCAAATTCCAACGTTTAAAGAAAATGACCGTAAGTCAGGCTGAATGATGAAGCTAACAGGCTAGCGGCGCTACCGGACACAGCTAAGAATGGTGTCACCCCAGACTGAGAAGAAAATCTTCACCAAACATTCCGTGTGCAAAAGCATAAAATACAATACGATAACTGAAGTATTCACAATAAGCTCGTATGAACTAGATTTTAAATGCAGACATACCATCGCAGCTTCTGTGTTAGTCGGCGTGTAAGGAGGAATTGAATGAGCGGTGATGCGGGTCTCTCTAGCTCTCACACACTTGACTCACACGGACGCGCCCTTCAACGCGCGCACCCGCCGCTTAGATGGGGACGAGCGTGTCGTAGACGGTCACGTGATATGTGGCGTAGCGACGGGATGTGGAGTTTTGTGCCCTACAGCTACACTACGTGCATGGATATGGTGTTTTATTAGACTGTTTCCGGGAGAAAACCCGCCGGTGCGTTAGTCGTTAAAATGATTAGGTTAGCTGATTAGATACGCGTAACCAATCATGTCATTAAACGCAGGTATACACCTGCAACTTATTCCGAAGACAGACGTGCGTGTTGGGGTGCAGGTGTCCCTCACAATTGGTCTATGAAACCAAAGGCATCACGTGTAATGCAAGCGATCATGTCAAATAATATTTCTTAGAGCCATATTTAATATGCTGCAAACTTGTACTTGCACGATAAACAGACGTATATTGATTATTTTGTGGATATCAGACAGACACTGTTTGGGATGAAAGTCCTTGCCTGTGGTACACTAACACCAGGCTTCTCTGATACTGCCTCCGTTTACTAAACCATTATTATTGCGTTATTATTTGTCACAAAGGACGTATTTTACAGAGCCGCTGAAAAGAGCGAATTGTAAATGTGGAATTTCACCAGTCACTGATGCTCGCGCTGTTTAGCCCCGCAGTCTCTGCCCCTTTTAAGGTTCGCTTAACTCGCTTCCAAATAAGGAAGCAAACGGCGGCGGCCGTGCACGCGCATCGAGCAGCTCGCGACTCCTATCACCATATAAGGAAAAGACCATTTCTGCTGCGTGTGCGTAGTGTCAATTCTGCCATCGGCCGCTAGAGGGCTATTTAACGGCAAAAAGCAACAAGAGGGGGAAAAAAAAGGTTAGAAAGCAAAAAAAAAAAAAACGTGAAATGTCTCGGGTCTTGTTGCTAACTATTACGAATAACCGAGCAACACACGCCCAAAGCTGAATATCAGAACAACCCACTGGTGATATTGACATTCATGTGTGTCAGAAAGCTTCGACAGGCAGCTCTACAGCACCGCTTATGTAAATCACGGCATGGATTCGGAACCACATTAAAATACACGAGACAATGTGCAAAACCTGCCCTATATTCTTGAATTGCATTTCTTTACACTGCAAATTAAATAAACAGCGCACACATATCAAATGCAGATGACTTTTATTAATGCGATGAATAAGGAAATGTAACATTGTTATATGAACACAGTTCTTCGTTTTCCATGATCCTTCGCATTGCCTACAGGAATAAATCTACTAGACGCAAACATATGCCTTCAGTGAGGCTGACATAGCGTGACATGTGTATAAAGAATGTGATAGATCAGTAACTGAGTGGTCACAATAGTCAGATCATTTGCTGGAAAAAAAATGTTCCCACATAAGATTGATATATCTAATCTCCACTTTATGTACAAGACTTATGCTTACTTAAAGGTAAAATGTAATGTGACTACAGTATCTTGTAACAGAACCTATTTGGAGAGGGCCAAATATTATTACAAGCAAAAAAACTAAAATGATTATAAGACAAAGAAAAGAGTGCATTTTATAGGAAAGAAGCATTCCAGTTACAGGAGAGAATATAGAAAAACACTGACACAACCATTAACATTGTCAACCAACCAACCAACCAAAAAAACACAACAACAACAACAAAAACTCAAAACGGGCCTCTTAGCACATAATTTTGTAATTTGGTTAACTACCATGTGGATACAATGTAACTACAATTTTTTAAATGATTTCATAGCACAGATGTTTTAAAAGCACCCTACAGACATTTTAATCTGCTCACATGGCCAGATGTCCCCTGATGTGTACAAGTTTTAATTCCCAAAACAGAAGACAGGACAATAACAAACAACTCCAAATGAGTATACATCAAATGCAATGTTCAAGTGTGTTGAAAGGATGGAATGTATAAATAAAATGATCAATGCTCTATATTGATGCACACTGTAGTGTTACATTTGACAGTATACCAGTATACACTTATTCTACCAAGTGTGAGTTTTAACACAGCCATGGCTTGTCCTCTAAATATATAATTATGGAAAAGACATTTATTACTATGACATCTGATAAATGACATCTTACTACAAAGGGCAAGATCTTTGGTAATATTAAAATATGTACTTGTAAACAAATTACTTCATCTCCTTTAAGGAGGATAGACCTTGTGCAAAAGCAATCTTGTGCCTGTTTAATGATGTGTACTTTTTGACAACAAAATATGTTTTTAAAAAGATAGAATCAGAACATTTTCATAAGATCTGAATAGCTGATCTAAATAATAGGCCTTATGCAATAACCAATTAAGATTGCATAATCTAAGACCAGATTTCCCAATGAAAGTACAGCCAACCATAAAAAGTGAGCAGGTCAAATATGACATATTTGTCAAGACAAAAAAAACAAAAAAACATTGCACCTTTTATAGACAAAATACCTTGCAACAGCTGACAAGTTTAAGTGCAATGTTTGGGAAAGTGTGTAGGAATATTGGTTGAATTCTTCTTGTGCTGCTCGAATCCTAAGTTGGAATCGCTGGGCATAAAATCTATCTTGATTTTTTGTCTTGCATTATTGTTTGGGCTCTTGATTTATTCAGCATTTCTGTAGCCTAGACAGAAAGAAATGAATGGTTAGTGTCTACTGTCAAAATAGAGTTAAAAAGAATAAGCAGTCCATATGTTTTTCAGCAATAAAATGTTCTCTCCTACATACCTGTTCCAGTACTAGTCCAGCTGCCTGGTCTATGGCAGTGCCAACATTTCGGTACTGCCCAGAGTAACGAATGAAGCCCCAGGTGAGCATAGCTATCAAAGACAGACCCAGCATGCAATCACATGCGAATGAAATACTGCTCAGGCCAATGAATAGTAAGAGCGCCGAGAGCACATACAAGAGACAAACCAGGACAAAAAGCACAGCTGGTGTGCGGAATGCACTGAAAAGGTTCTTTGACTGAAAAGACAAGAGTTAAAAATGTTTAAGTATAAAAAATATATTTTAGCATAAAAAATGCATGTTTTTTGTTCCTGTCTCTGACCTCGTTGTGTTTGCTGAAAGACTCCCAGAGTTCATTTAGCTCCACATTTAGCTGAGCCTGATAAGGGGCACAGAAGTCCTTCCCACCCATTTTCTTAATGCTGCTGAAGTGATGGAGAGCCTCGGATTTTAAGAAGTTATGCTTCTCTAACAGAGAGTCAGGCGCTACATAAGGCAGATCTCCACCACAGACCTTAGCAGAGGATAGGAGGATAGGAAATGACACACACAGTACATCTTTAATCACATAAATTATATAACCTTATAATACCATTTCTGTACAGATGTGTCTTAAAATTCTAAATCTTTTTATAGGACAACTTTAAGCATTGCCACATTTTTATTATGCATTGTGAATCAGAATTCATATATGAAATCTTTACTTATATATACATATAAAAATACCAAATGTAGTGAACTGATTCCAAGTCACATACCAACCTTCTCCATATTCTTGTAATACTGGTCCTTAGCAGATGCCACAGCTGCCAAATTGTTAGCTTCAGCTGTAGCCTGCATGAGTCAACACATAAAACCTATGACTGTTCTGAACATGTGGTTTCTCTATAGACAGAAACTGGTTATGTGGGTTGACTTTCAATGAATGACTGTGCAGGTGGTTGCAGATTCATTCAGATTCATTCAGTCAGGAGATGAGCAATCCAATGTAAAACAGATCATAACTTTTTTATTGTTAGAACAATGCTTGTGGAACAAATGAAATATGGGTCATATCACTTAATTTTATTTTAGATAGTAATCAAATGCACTCATTTCAAAATCCATTTAACTAAATAAATAACAAAATAACCTATACCTGCCATGCATAGTGATTACCTGCAGCATAGACTTTGGGTGTGGTAGATCTTCACCCTGGTATATTTTAATATATGACTGAAAAAAAAAAGATGCATGAGAATGACATAATATTTATTTTTGCGCTAAACTAACCCTCAGCTACATGATGGCTGTACTCACCTTGAAGTACTCCATCAGCCCTCTGCATGTCACCTTGTTGCCATTGATCTCCTTCACAGCCAGTCTGTCAGGGTCTAACAGCATGGGGATAAAGCTTCGTAGTTCAGTTTTGAATTCTGGAGCAACATCTAAGAAGTGGAGAAAAAATGAGAACACTCATTTACACAAATGTAAAAACAGGGCGACAGAAGAATAGCAGCAGCAGTCACAGCATGATAAGGTTCCAGTCCCGACAGCCGAAAAAGTTCACCAAAACCCAGGCAATTTAGCAGTTTTTGTGGGTCTGTGGAACATAAATGTGGTCTTTATATATATATATATATATATATACACAGTAAATAAAAAATTATATCACACCCATAACATTAAAACCTCTGAATAATATTGATTATCTTGTCTCAATGACACCTGTCAATCGGAACTATATTAGGCAACAAGTTAACTGACAGTTTTCAAAGTTGGAAGCAGAAAATGTATGCAAACGTAAGGCGCTAAGATAATTTGACAAGGGCCAAACTGCAATGGCTAGATGACTGAGTTAGAGCATCTCTAAAATGGCAGGTTTTGTGATGTGTATCTGGTACATAGTGGTTAGTTTCTACCAAAAGTAGTCCAAGGAAGGTCAACCAGTGAAGGTCAAAGGGTCATGGGAGCCCAAGGATTACTCATGTGCATGGGGAGGGGAGACTAGCCTGTCTGTTCTATCCTGAAATATTGTAACTGGAATAGCTGAAGAAGTTTGATGGCCACACCCAACAGCTTACAGGATCAGCCAGTCTTAGTGCCAGATAACAGCACACCTTCAGAGATCTTGTAGAGTCCATGGCTCACTGGGTCAAAAATGTTTTGAGAGCACACGGGGGAACTACACAATATTCGGCAGATTTTATTGTTATGGCTGATCAGTGTATATGTAAGTAAGAACACAAGAACAGGCATTGGTTTGTCCTTTTTAACAATGGATGCATAGGTCTTTACAGGACTCAAACCTCATACAAGGAATAGACAATCAGTGTTATTACTTGTTTAAACAATCAGTACAAAAGGGCCCTCCTCGGCAACAGGAAATGGCACCTGTTCCGATATTTTTGATCTTGGAAAATGGTTGGGTTTAAACAAAAGGTACAATATTCTTAAATCAGAAACTTAAATGAACTTTATACAGTACTTATATTCAGATTTTATTTCCTGATTTGTACATCTATAAATGTTTAACAACTTTTGTACCAACTTTGGTACCTTTTTTTAAAACCCATTCCTGAAGTGATCAAAAATACTGGAACATGTGACTGACGGGTATTCTCTTAAGCCACTCCTTGGTGCCTTTTAGACTTTGCAGCCTTCTGCAGACTAGCAACTGGGAAAATCTTTTTACCAACTTGGTGCTGTTTAGCAATTTGATCTCACCACCTGAGTGAGAATGTGTTTCCATGTTTATAGACTCAGACGCCAAGTCAGTTATAAGCTCTTATTAATCGCTCCACTGTTCTTTGTATTTAGTAAGCTCACTAAACTACTGTAAGGTTTGTTTAGGCTCCTTTAAAATCTTAAAAGCTACTGGCTGTTGTTAGTTAAGTAGGTTAATAAAATGTCACTCCGGTGTCCCTTTCAGGCTTTTTTTTTCCATAAGGAAAGATGTTATGATGATAAACGACAACAAAAACGACTTTAGGAATGCAGAGGTAATTACCACAGAGTTGTCCCTGAAACGAAGGGTGTGTGGCAACCTTTAGCCCAGGGTGCGGTAACAGGAAGCAGGAAATAGACGTGAAACAGGAATGAATGTGCTTTCTCACTGACTGTAGCTCTTGATGTTGAGTTTCCTTCACCTGAAAAGAAAGGACATGTGGAGGTGTTACTTAATCACTGCTAAAGTGTAATATTACATAAAATGCAATGTTGCAAAAAATTACAATACATAATTCTCTAACGTAAAGTCATACATTTAATACATTGAAGGAAGCAAACCTTTTTTTTATGTTCCCAAAGTAGTTGTGAAATTCACTGTACCTGGAGCCGCTTATCAAGAAATTGACTGCCTCCCTTGAACCCATAGCTGTATTCGTATGGGAAGCTCCAATCTCTGATCAGAAACATGAGTGACTGAGGAAAGCCAGAATAGGACAAACAAACAAAAAATTCCATTAAACCAAAAATTCAAGCAAGAATGTGTTAGACCTATTTTAGATAATTCATCATTCATCTTGGAACAACTTTAGGTAAGAGAATAATTAGAGTTTTGAACGTGATGCATTATGCATCTTTCAAATGAAGAGAAATGAAATAGGCAAAATAATTAATAATAACGAGGTTTATGCCTGTACCAATTGTAAATTCCCTGTTTTAAATTCATACATATAATGTTGACAAAAGTAACCAGTGCAAAATAAGCACTACATTGCAAAATAAACTTTACTTTCAAGACTGTATTTTTTCTGCAACCTGGGTCTTACTTTAATGCTAATACAAAAATCCTTCCTTACCTGGAAAGGCTTTAAAAAGATTTCATCCATTGCCAGTCGGCCATACTCTGTAAACAGCTACCGGGAAAAAAACAATTATGTATGTTCTGTGAAATATACACTAAACATCCACTTCAGTAGGAACATTTACTGTAAACTTAGATGCATTTATCCAACAATTCATTTATAGTGATCTCTGTGACTTTAAATAGGTAATGGCTGTTGGTGCCACACGGGTTAGTCAGAAATTTCAGAAACTGCTGATCTCTTTTTACACACAGTTTTTCAGAAAACAGACTGTATAATTTAAAAAGAATGGTGCAAAAAACAAACACTACAATGAGTTAATGACAGTTCTATGGGTGGAAACGCCTTGTTAATAAGAGAGGTCACAGAAAATAGCTAATTGGTTTTAGCTGCCAGGAAGGATATAGTACCTCATACAATTACTGTTTACAGCTGTAGTGAGCATCAGATTATTGTTCATAGATGATGGAACCTGATGTGTGGATGATTAGTTATAGACCATCCACCTCAAGGTTTGATGTGCATTGAGATGCTTTTCTCATAACCACAGTTACAGTAAGTAAAGAGTAAATATAAGAGTAGCTATATCCTTCTTGTCAGATTGTACCAAATTGACCATTAACTGTTGCATTTCTTTGTTTCCACCCATTCCACCTTGTTTACTCACGGTTTATTTTTCTTGCACCATTCAGTGTAATCTCCAGAGACTGTTGTGTGTAAAAATCCCAGGACATCAATTTCTAAAAAGCTTAAACCAGTGACAGTAAAAATACAACAACCATCGCACCATTTAAGACAAAGGGATCAAACTTTATTTTCGCCCTCATGCGCTGCTGCCACATGACTGACTTCATAAATCCGCTGGTGTACATGTGTTTCTATTAAAGTGTATAGTGTAATGTGTGAGTAGTAGGCTGATTAAATAAAATGTTAAATACAAAAATAAAATATTAAATTAGATAAAAAGCATAAATATAAGCAAATATAAGCATTAAACCTGAATAACTATGGCTAATAACTTACCTGAAGCTGCTGCAGGTCATCTTCTTGGATATTCTGTGAAAGGTTGTATATCTGCAAAACAACCATTTACATACAAGTCCATAACTATGCACCCTAAGGAACACTTGGGGTTTAATAAGGAATATGAGGGACTGTATGTATTAATGGCTGCACCTGCACTGAGCTGGTCATGGTGCTGAGGGCGAAAATGGTAGCACAGTCTTTCACTGTGGACTGGCTGTCGAATGCTCCCTGCGTGTCCATGAGCAACACTGCCACCTTGAGGAAAGAAGTGTTGATAAACTGTGTTCCTGCTTACACTAAGAGTAAAGTTTAAGTGCTGCATAAAGTCAGAGTGAAAAACTTCCAACTAGATAAATGGAGTATAGGTCATTAAAATATTTGTTATATTAGATTCAAAGCAGCAAATGCTGAAATCATTGCTAACACAAATAAAAATTATTTCAAATCAGCAACAGTGGGTGTGAAAAAAAAAATCTGAGATGAGTCTTTAAAGATAATCTAAAAATAATAATTACAGAAGCAGAGTCTGACTAATTGTATTTCCTACATATGCTCAGTATACATGCAGAGATTTTAATACTGGTGCCTCTGTACCTCTTTCCCATCATTTTTCCTCACAGTGAAAACTTCACTCCATAGCTGGATGCCTGTGGTCTCAGGCTCTGAACCGCCTCTCCAAGAGAATCCTGTGAGGGGCTCGTCCTCCCGACCAAGCCAGTCCTGCTCAGACTAATAGAGCAGAAAAAGAAAAGCAAAGATAAAAGAAACATTTATAGTGTGAATTCACTATATCATAGCTTCCTAGTCCTGGTCCTGGAAATCTCCTGTATATTATAGTCTTTTCCTAACCTCCAACGGGCTTCGTTCATCTACTCAGCTAATTACTATATTTTGTTTCTGGAAGAACTCCGTATTCTTTCCACCACTGCCCCTGTGTTACTACTATTATGTAGCAATATAATGCTCTATATTGTATAATGCTATGTAGTATGGGATCTTTTTGAGGAGTATATATATAAAGGTCTGTTAGAGCAAGTGACAATATTTTTAACACTATTCTGATCTAGTTTTGCCAGACTATTCACAATGCTGTACCACACCAATGTTAAATGCAGGTCTGGCCTAAGCTTATAATATTTAGTTACACTTACACCAGGATTAACCCACACACACACTATTTATAATATTTTCATTCCTTTACCAAAACAATACTATTTTGTGTAACTTTGAATCAAACTTTTGGGTTTATGAACAGTAGGACCAACTGTTTTATAACAAACTGCTGCAGAGTCTAAAAAGAATTTTAAAAAGTCATCAGGTAAAAAGTATCCTGTATTGTCAACAATAAATGTACAAAAAGGTGCATTTTAATCACAGCAAAGATTTAGTATTTTAAAGCATTTGTATAGTAAGGATGCGCAGTCAGTGCATACTGCTTCCCTAGAGGTGATATTTATCACAGTGTTTTGTCAGTTTATCCAGAGTAGACATGTTTTTCCAGTGACTAAATCGGCCTTTATCTCTGATAAGCCTTGCACTTTCGCCCTCATCAGCCTATTATTGAATCAACAGTTACATTCATAGCCTAAGGCTAAAGCACTGGGCTCTGTGCCAACCTAAGGTCCTCCTCCAAGTAATATCTTAGTGATGCCATCAAGGTGCAGCTTTATTATGTGCAAACCAAGAAACGGGCAAGGATTTAAAAGTGAGCGTTTCTGTTTTAGTTTATCTAGCGATCAGATATCCATGACACACACTATTTTTCACTCTATAACTACTAACATGCTGCTTTTATTTAGCTTTGAAAGCTACACTGCTTAGCAAAGAAATGTACTGCAGGCTGGGTAACAGTTATACAGAAATTATATACTTTTAGATTAATCTGAATTTTACTGTCCTTACATTTAGGAGATTCTTTCTTTTATAGCAATAAGCACAGCTGATAAAGATAATGAGCTTATCTCTTTTAGCATTTTTTTAAATCCAACAACGTGATCATGAGGCAAACATAACGATTATTTACAATACATCTGGGCAATTTGACAAAAAGATCACGTCACGATTCTTGAAGGCATTTCTACAATACTATATCCTTATTCCGTCATGATGCATAGGTTTGCTCAAAAAAACACCAGCAATACAGTATAATTGTTAAGCAATTTACATACAGTTACACTCACAATTATTCAACACTTAATGAAATTTAGGTTTATTGCAAAAGTTTACACTTTACACTGTGTACACTTCACACAATTTAAACTTGAATTAAATAATTCAAATAACAATAATAACTAATAAGTGGTTTCTCAAAAGTTAACACAAAATGCTACATTTAATGACTACTTCTGTATCAAAATTATTCAATCCCTTAAGGAGAAGCATCTTCAATTTTTAGTAGCCTTTAGCTGTTATTACCTGGTGCAAACAGTTTATAGCCAGACACTGCCTGTTTCTGAGGGATCTTAGCCCATTTCTACAGCCTCTGGTTTAATAGTAAGATTCTTGGGTTTGCGAGCTTCAACTGCTTTTTTCAAATACCACCAAAGATTTTCGATTAGATTCATGTCAGGCAAATGTGATGGTCACTCTTAAACCCTCCAGAACCTCATCTGAAATCAAGCTCTTATGGACTCATTGCCCTGTTGGAAGTTTCAATCATGCAGACGTTTCAGCTACCTCACAAATGGCATGATGTTTTCTTCAAGGATTTCCTGATAACTTAATTGAATCAATCTTGCTGCGGATTTCCAGTGCCAGAAGAAGCAAAGCGGCCCCAGAGCATCACCGAGCCACTGCCAGGCTTCACTGTACAGTATGTAGGGAGCACTGTTCTGCACTTTCTTCATTCTTTTCTCTCCCTGAAAACATCCTGCTGATTCAGAGGCCCAAAAAGTTTTTGTTTCATCAGTCCATATAACAGATTCCACTTCTGTGTCTTTTTTTAGCATATTGGCACTGACTGGTCTTGTGTTTTAGGGTCAGTAGGAGGATATGTTTTGAGGTGTGGGCATGGAAACCTTCAGTGTTCAGTATGCACCTTATGGAGCACAGTGAAACTTCAGTACCTGCTGCAACCATATCTTTCTGTAGGTCCTTTGCAGTCAAATGAGGGTTTTTAAACACTTGCTTCCTCACTGATCTGGTAGCAGCAGCTTCCTCTTTCTGCCACTTGATACAACAACTGATTTACAAATTTGTGCTCTAATGAGGGATTTTATTCAGATTGTTAAATAATTCTAAGACTGTAGTAGTAATTAAAAGAGGCCATTTGTGTTTAATTTGGAGAAATCTATAAAAATAAAAATAAAAACATCATCATAAAGCTATGAAAACAAAGTTGATTCCTGAAATTTGGGTTAAGAACTGTCCGACACATTATTAAAACATGGAAGGACTGTGAAAGAAATTTGGTTGGAAAAACAAATAACTAAGAGAAATCACTTAAATGCTTGAAGTTGCAACATAAAAATTAAGAGTAGAAATCACATCTATGTTTAATAGCAAATCTACTCAATGATAAGTATTGGGACTAAAATACTGTGCAGCTAAAGCAAAACACTCGTTAGTGAAGCAGATGGGGTAAAAAGGCTTCAATATTCTTTGGAGCACAAAGATTGAACTTGGGAGCAAGGGAAACAGTTCATGTGATCTGGTGAGTCCAGATTTCCTGGGTCAAGAGAAGAAGGGAAGCACATGAAGTGATGCACCCATCATGCATAGTGGTCACTGTATAAGGCCCTCAAGGCAGTGTTATAATCTGGGGTTGCTTCAGTTACTGCTTCATATGTTATGTGGCAGTATGTATGTATGCATCATCAAGTTACCCTCTTACTTGATTCTTTTTTTTTCGTCTAGGCAGTGTGCTTCACCCAGCTCTAATTTGCACACAGGATTACCTGACCTCACCTACTCCAAAATTTGTGTCTAATCTCATGCATTCTGAACACTCTCAAATGAAAAGACCTGCATTATTCACTCTTCCTAACAATATGTACAACACTGCTATTATCTACTTGGAAACTACTTGGCTTGTTTGTCGATGGCCTTTAACCTAAAATTGCTCTACTGGTGTCTTACAAATCCTGACTCTGCATTCTGATAGCATTCCTAGACTTAAGAAATACAGGTTTTTAAACATGCAGCCAGAGCAACATATAATGCTATACCAGAACAACATAAAATCATTGAACTGACAAAACTGGACTAGCCCCATGTTTTAAAATTATGCATTGTTTAAAGTAGTTAGTTGTGAAACTGTGGTCAGTCATGCCACTTCAGTCAAATTGCCTCCTACTTTGAATAAGGTGGATCTTGGACATGCTTAGTGACAGAACCTTCCAGATTTTAGAGAACACTAGAGGCACGGCTTCATAAAACAAGACATCTCCATCCCTATCAGTGTTTAATATCAGGGCTTTTTATTTAACAAAATTTGTGTTGGAGGAAAAAAAAAACATTATTTATTCTACAGCAGTGCAGAGTTCTGATATATTGTTTCTGAAATCACAAGTATTGTGCTTGTTTAAGTACTCATCATTTCCAGAGTAACAACGATCACAGTGATCATATGGCAGATGCTCAACTTACAAATGCAAGACATTATAACAGCTTCTTCCCTACGTATATGAACAGTATGTTCCTATTCCCCTTTATATTGTAATTTCATATTCACAAAATCAAAAGCAATTTATTGATTTACATTTGGCATGAAAGTATATCCAGCTGTCCGAGCCATGCTATTATTTTAAAATTCAAGAATAGGATAGGTTTATATTAACACTTATTATACATCACCTATTAGCAGACGCACAACATAATATAAGGGTGTGTTCACGCTTGAAATGTTTAGTTCGATTGAAACAAACTAAATTAGTGCACTTTACTTGAACAAGTGTGAACGCTGCCATACGAACCACGGTGCGGACCAAGCAAGCAAACTGACACCATTTGAAGTCGTGGGTCTCAGTCTGCTTCCTAACAAACTTTGGTGCCCTTTGGTTCAAATGTTAATTTACCACAGACCAAAGATATGTAAATGAAGCAAGTCTGCTTTGCTAGTATTACAGTACATGATGCCGATGGCTGTACCCGAAAAAACTTCCACTGGTTAACTAAACTGGCACAAAGTGAGAACAAGCTCTAGCTACATCAAGCACGTTAGTTAGCATGGCACTGGACGAGTTTTGAAAGCATGCAAGATTATAAAAGAAGAAAAATAAATTAATACATTTAACATTGCCAAATTCATGAGATTTTAGCTGGTAAAGATACCAACATACATAATCTATATGCTTTCTCTTGTTAATTTTGGTTGAAAATGTTGAAAATGCCAGTGTAAATGCCACACGAACCGGGACTTTATACTAGCAATAATACACAAAACTAGTGTATTATTTTATGCTTTGGTCCAAACCATAAGAACCGAAATACAAATTTGAACTAAATCTAATAATAAATTTAACAGGCACAAGGTGAGAATGTTGTGTTGTTATTTAACAAAATAAAGTACCACTGATAAAATTATTCACAAAGTGATTTCCTATTAGGGGAAGTTAATTTAATATTTATAGAAGGATGTTTGGGTTCCTGTGTGTTTTCCAACACACACGTTTTCAGAACTGAGAATTTTGCACTTTCAGGTTTCTCCTGTTTTTTCCTTTTATTAATGTCATGAGAGGAAGAGGGAAAAAGGCAGGCTGGTGAAGAAAAGTCCCTACAACTGCTACAAACAAAATGTCCCATTAAATATAACTGAAACTGTGATGACTGTTAATAAATTGAATTAGTAAATTAAAAAAAATTAATCATTGACAAATTTATGTGCCATGAAAATAATAAAACACTTTGGGGCATGTTGACATATGAAAATATTTCGCTTTAGGGAATATGGCGCCCCACCGCCCTAGCATGAATCATTTTCCTATAACAGCACGCCACCTCATTTTTACTCCTTCCTTATTTCCACGGCTGCATTTCTTAAGTAATCCATCATACAGTTAATAGTGAGTTGTACAGTACATATGCATGTAGGTTTAAGTGACTGACCTTCCTGTGCATGTATCGAAGCATGAAATCCAAGAGAAAACTCTTTCCCTTGCGAAAAGCACCAGCAACTGACAGCACTACCACTTCCATATCTCGGACTTTGGGTGCCAAGAGTATTCTTTCGAGTGCTTTCGTGTCCAAATCAAAAGAGTGATCCTCCTTATTGACGGTCACTATTTGGACCGCTCCAGGTTCAGCAGGCATCTTTGGTTCTTTGCTGTGGATAACATGGATACAGATAGTGTTAGTAACTTTGATATTTCTGACTTAATTCATGACTAAGCCCAAGTGCTTAAATGCCGTCACAAACCCGGAGATTTCAAGGAAGTATCACTTGAGACAACAAACGGTCTGTTGGGTTTTTCTCGAAATGTATAACTTAAACTCAGAGGTGTTAAACGCATGCTCCGCTCCACTCCACTCCACTCCACTCAGAGATCTACATCCTTGTGAATGAAAGCCTTTGTTGTTGCCATCTTCGCCACCCTCGCCTGTAGGCAAATAGGTCCAGTCACCAGTCTCAACTGCAGAAAAAGTACTAAAATGCAGCTGAATCACTGCATATCTGCATCTGTCAGAAGAGCTTGACTGCTTCATGTCTTTTACTACTAGAAATGCAGACCAACCAGCAGCACCAGCAATCTACTATCTCTATATCTGTAGAATTCCCTAAAACAGAACTGCACTAGTGGATTGAGGTGTGGTTAGCCTGCATGAAAACACAAGTGTCAACATGCCACACATTTCTCTCTGCTGTGTCTACGGTTGTTGAATGAAAAAATAATAATAATAAGTAAAAGGGCTTTCCAGCACAATCTATCACATCTTGTTAGATATGTATCATCATCATCAAACAAACTTTCCTGTAAAAATTTACACATCCTCACGAGTTAAACTAACATGTTTAGGCGTGTCAGTGATCCCGAAGTACGCCCGATTACACACACAAAGATCTCTCCAGGCTGAGTGTGTTTCACAGTGAAGCTACACGACCTCAGGACGGTCTGAACTGAAAGATGCGACGTGTCAGGTTTGCTGAGGCTTAAGAGTCTTTACGGAAACTCTAAAAGCTCTCGTGGTGGCTAAAGCTTGTTAAAACTTTTGCGACAAAAAAAAGTAGTTTTGCTAACACTAGCACAAATCCTCGAAGGAACAAGACACAATGTAACAAAGTAACAAAGATGTTGTTAGTTTTCTTGGATAAAATGGACATTCAGAAAAACAAACTATATATCGTAACTTACACAGCATGCAGAAGATCCCATGGGGAAATAAAATAGGTTAAAATAACATTTCATCATTAATAATTCGCTGCAAACTCGTTTAACAAGAAAAGCCAAACCCTCAGGAACTACGCATAGAAGTAACTCAATGCTACAAACATTGACGCTACAAAGCTTTGACTTACCTTTAATTCTGTCAAGTTGTTAATTTTTCACCAGCTACAGTTTAAAAACACTGGAGTTTACTGTAGTCTGGAAATAATTAGGCAACTTTTCCCAACGCCTGAGCTGAAGCGCCCACACCGCGGTGCGAGACGGGAGTTGTAGTTCAGCTGTAAAGGATCTGCCCTCGGTGTCAGGCCCCTGCTCAACACGCCACGGAGCGGAAATGACGAAAACAAAAACTACAGCTCCCGGAATGCACTTCAACAACTCACACGATAGCATACGCTCTGACGCGCCTGAAGGACGTAGTCTGTTCGTACTTGATTTAACTTTATTTTACTTGTGTAGCGGTACAAGCATTTTGGCGGCAACTTGGGAATTATATATTTTATTTGATTCAGGAATCTTTCAACTTTACATTAAAGGACATAATTTTTCCGTCACACTAATAAAACATTTGAATATATTGTCAACTTTTATATTGTAATGGCTAAATTCTACATTAATAAACGTACATTTTCTAAATCATCTCCTAAACTGTCACCTTTCCTACGTGAAATACAAAACCATGAACTCTTTAAATCTAACAGAAAATCATGAGTCTGCTCTGCTATTGTCTCGACATTCCAATTTTGTTGATGGAACACTGTGAATATTTTTCTTTCTCTCTTTATTAGTGTTTTGTGCTATTTACTTTATTTGTCTGTCGTCGTCCACCCACCCCACTTTTTTGTTATTTATTTGTCTGTTTAAATGTTGGTTTACTCTGTCTACTGTTATTACTTATTTGTATATTTTTGTTAAGTTTGCATATATTGTATAACTTCTATTTAACTGTGTATAATTATTTGTATAGTTACTCCACTTTACTTAACCTCTTAGAGATAAATTCTACTGTTATTCTGCGTGACAAAATAACGTGGGTGTGTAGAGGCTTTCTACATTAACTACTGGTAATTTACTAGCCAATTTGCAGCAGTGAGTTTTT